>OOFC01015254.1:5628-22362 GCA_900323345.1 Pseudochromis fuscus
GTCTGCAGCAGCACTGACAGTGTGTGTGTGTGTGTGTGTGTGTGTGTGTGTGTGTGCGCAGGCAGACAGAGCAGAGGGATTCATCAACCTGTGCGGCTTCACCATCGAACAGGCCAAACAGTGCAGGAGGAAACAGTACGAGCTGTTTGTTTGTTTGTTTGTTTGTTTGTCGTCTAGGTGACGGTCATGGTCTGAGTCAGCTGTTTGTGTTCAGACCCTCGATGGCTTCACGCTCTGTTGGTGTCATGTTTAACTGCTGACAGGTTGTGTGTGTTCACTCTGATCACTTCATACAGCACATTCATTATTATTATTATTATTATTATTATTATCATCATCATGCAACCTGCTCTGTGTTGTGCTTCAGTGCCATAACAGCCAGTCACCCTCAGGTCGTGACCCTTTCAGTCGCTGCAGAGAGCTTCACAGACATGAACAAGTGGGTACTTCATCATTATTTTACTACTTTTTATATTAAATAACATTGTGAGGACTTTTACTGAGGAGTCTGGACAGAAAGGACAACACACATGAATTAAAATACACTGAAAAATACACTGGAAACCGAGGCTCAAAAGTAAAGCAGAAAAAGTGTAATACCACCAACAGCCACCAGGTGCTGCTCCAACTGACTTCAGTTAAAAATCCTCATCTTCAATCCTGAAATATTCATCAATACATTTCTCCACAAGTCATTCTGATGTCATCAGATAAACTCTTCTCCTCAGAGACCTGGGGGGAGGAGTTAGGGGCGGGGCTAGTCTGATTGACGGTGTCCAGTGGCAGCAACAGCGAAGCACCATCTGTGTTTCTTCTGACTCAGATCCTGTTGTTGTTGATTTGTTGTGTGTCTGCTGTGGTTCAGGTTGTGTGTGTGTGTGTGTGTGTTTGCAGGTGGATCAGTAAACTGTCAGAAGCTGCTGAGTCATGTGACCTGATCAACACTGAAGGTCAGATCACAGTGTTACAGTCACACCTGCTCCTCCCACAGTGTGTCTCAGACCATCTGTCTCTGTGTGCAGAGTGCTACAGCGAGGACAGCGATCAGGAGGACGGGGATGAGTGTCCACCCGCTGTCTGTCCTCTGGACTCTCACCTGGACACAGCAGATTCTGTGAGTGATGAGGTTCACACTGCAACACAAAATCAACACAAGGACGTTTTAACGTGTCCCCGTCCTCCTCACAGGGAGACAACCTTCAGTCTTCACCCTTCACGTCCGTCTCGTCCTCAACTCCGACAGCTGAAAACAGAAGTAGATGCAACTCGTCCGGTGGCACTTTACACAGAAACAGAAGAAGACGAAGAAGAAAAGGGGCGGAGCCTGACAGCAGCCACCGTCTGTCCTGGCTGGACCTCCCCGGTGAGGCTGCGTCCGTCCCTCAGCTCCACGTCAGTCAGGACAGAGAAGAAGACGCAGGCGTCCAAGGTAAACACCTGCAGCCACATCTGGTTACCATGACGACCGCTGCTTTAACCATAGACTGTGTATAGAAGTGGACGGAGCAACCAGGACTCAAACATGAGACCGAGTGCAAAAATACTGCAAAATGACTAAGATTTAGGGGCGTGGCTAGTTTGATTGACAGCTCTGGTCTCCAATGAGAGCTGAACTCCAGTCTCATACACATTGGACAGTGTCCTCACCTCCTCACTCCTCCCTTCATATCCAAATATGGTCACTTCCTGCTCCAAACGAGCAACATGGCCACGTTCAAATACCAAACTCCTGCCTTCAAAGTAAGAGTCCACAAACCACCATTTGTGACGCCAACTGAGGGAGTACTTTGTGTCTCCAGAGAAGCGTCCCGATGAGATGGAGTGTCTCTACCACCACCTGAAGGCTGCCAGCTTGTCTCCGATTGGACAGACGGGTCGGAGAGACTTCAGAGCGTCGTTCATCCGTCGCTGTCAGGACGACCAGGTCAACGAGAAGCTTCACCGGCTGCGGATCCTCAGCAGCACGTTGAAGGTAAGTCTGGGACAAAGTCTTTTTGTCCAGAGGAATAACCCTGGACGAGTATTTCAAAGTCTCAAACTCTCGTGTCCCTCAGGCCAAAGAGGCGGAGCTACTGGTGGTGGATCAGATCCTGAGCAACACGACTCTCACGGCGCCCTCGTACAGGAAGTGGAGAGAGTCCAACGTCCTCCTGTTGCAGGTGATCAGTGAACGCAGCCAGGCAGCAGGGGGCGCTGCCGAGCTCACACCTGAGAGTCTGAGAGATGTGGGATTAGGGGCGGGGTTAGTTTGATTGACAGCTGGTTTAGAGGCTCATTCACCAGTGAACTCCAGTCTCATCCTCATTGGACAGTGTCCTCAGGTTCAAAGGTCAGACCCGCCTCCTCACTCCTCCCTTCATTTCCAAATATGGTCACTTCTGGCTCCAAAAAAGAAAACATGTCCACAAATAACAAACACACAAACACAAACTTCAGAAGTCCACAAACCAACGGGTGACGTCACAGCGACAACGTCTATCTCAGATGTTCAGTCCGTGATCGTTGAGCAGAAGCTTTGAATAATTTGTCATTTTCTGGTATTTTTGGTAACTTCCTGTCTTCATACTTCTTCACTTTGCTTCTTATTGTTACTTTGTCTCTGTGGTTGACTTTTATCACTGTTGGTTTTCTTTGGCTCTTTCTGGTAGTTTTGCCCTTTGTGTTTTATTGTGTAGTTGTTGTGGTTTTCTGTCACTTTGAAGTCAATGACTTTATTTAATAGGATCAAGTAGAATTATATCTTAAATGATTTGTAGGTCTTAATGATTTGTTTTGTTTTGTGTATAAAGCTGATGGTTGCAGTTTGTGAATTCTACCTCCAGCTCTTTCACTGATTTACTGTTTTAAACACATTACAACTGAGCTACACTGAAGTCATCAGGTGACTGTTAGTGTAATGATTGGTTGGTATTTCACATGATTACTGTAAACCTGTAGACCTGTATTTGATTTACCTGCAAATCTAATGTGTGGTTGAGTTATTTTATTGTTGTATTTAAAATGTTGCAGTAAAACCTTAAATGCTTCATTATGTTGTTTTGGTTCCTACATTTTCTCTTGGTGTTTGAGACACAGATTCAATTTAAAACCTTTAATAATTCAACTTTTATAAACTGGTTTTAGAACTGCTCCCTGGTTCAAATCTCAGCAGAAAACATCTGAATAAAATAAGTCTCCTGTTTGGCCTGAAGGTGGCGCCACAGTGACAGGAAGTGAGAGGTGGACTCAGCAGCTGGATCAGACTCCTTATTCTGAGTCTTCATAGAAAATCAGAGACAACAACAACAACAGACAGTAAACAAATTTATTTTGTCATCTGCATTTACAGCTGGAACTCTGGGAATTCAAACACGACGTCTTTGCCTGTGAGCTTCTTGTAGACACCAGAGAAGGTCTCCACCTGCAGGACAACGGGGGACAGACACATTACAATGTTACACAACATATTCACTGAGGCTGGAAACAGCATCCACACTGATATCTACTCCTCACACTTTAAACATGACTTCACTCCAGTTATTCTCATGTTGGACAAATGTAACATCAGCATCTGTCAGACTGTGCACTGCATGGTTTAGCTCCCCAGTAACGGCCCCAGAGGACTCTGGGAAGATGTAGGAATATGCAGGACGCTCGTCCTCACCAGCGAGAAGCCGGGGACAGAGCTTTGTCTCCGACGTTGTGGAACGGGACTGTACGTCTCGGCTCAGAGCTACGCTCCCATACGCCACCAGGACAGAGCCAGGAGAGCAGCCTCCTGGATGTCCACGTCGGGTCAACACACACTGCTGCAGCCTCGAGGAATCACCCCGAGGTCCATCAATCAAGTCTGATTTTGACTTAGAGACAACGCTGTGGGACAGTCTCACTTCTCGTGGTATCAGTAACTACTGATGTGTCCTGTAAGTCAGCCCACAAACCATTTAAAAGTTTTACATTTTACAGACGTTTAAATTTAAGCTTTTACTTTGTTTTAAATCAAAGAAAATCCAACATCTGTCAGTTTGTTGGACAAAATGTGACTTTAAACGACATCACCACAGGACGTTGGTTGTCAGTCAGTTCATTCAGAAACCACTTCACAGAGTGATTGTGAAGATGACCACCAGCTGCAGACCTATTCCCATCGTCCAATCACTGCCACTCACTTTGTGTTCGACGTTGTTCTGCTGCGCCTTGTCCAGGTGGACCTTGATGAGCCTGCTGCTGTCCAGTTTGACCCGGATCCTCTTACCCACGATCTCGCTGGGGAACACCAGGTCCTCCAAGATGGCGTCGTGCACCGCGGTCAGAGTACGGCTGAGGGGGAGGGAACCCAAAGAAACGTTAGGACACAAACATCTGGAGGTCTGAGCAGCGAGGACGACCTCCAACATGTTCAACAATCTCTGGTTTGAGCTTCAAAAGTAACACTTCGCTGCTTTTCTCTTTGATAAAGTGGAAAATTAAATCATGACTCAGGATTTTTGGTGGGAAAGTGATGGAGGTCGTGATTGATGTCAGAATAATCTACAGAACGAGCTTCAGTAGCAACAGGAGTCGACAAGTTGAAGAGTGAAGTTAACAAAACATCTCAGACACACATTATTACTTTTCTTTAAACCAAACCTCCAACCTAAGCTGGTTCTTCATCATTATACTACAAATATACATCAATGGATCCTTTCATTTTTAAATAATTACATCAGTAAGAACAAAAGCTTGAGTTTATTTCACAATGTTTTCAGAGTCAAGTCTTTAGTCTGTGCACTGCATGGTTTAGCTCCCCAGTAATGGCCCCAGAGGACTCTGGGAAGATGTAGGAATATGCAGGACGCTCGTCCTCACCAGCGAGAAGCCGGGGACAGAGCTTTGTCTCCGACGTTGTGGAACGGGACCGTACGTCTCGGCTCAGAGCTACGCTCCCATACGCCACCAGGACAGAGCCAGGAGAGCAGCCTCCTGGATGTCCACGTCGGGTCAACACACTCTGGCTTCATGGTCATTATGTCTCTAACTTTGGAACAAAAAGGATCTTCTCCCAAAGGTTCAGGCTCCAGGTCTGTTCTTCAAACACTTTACAAACACTGGAAACTGTTTCTGATCTGATAGGCTGGTCTGAGGGATGTCGACAAATCTAATTTATGTTGACTAAATATTAAATAATGTGATAACAGCTGAAACCGTCTGCACAGGAATTTCAATCACTTCAGTTTCTACAAATTTATAAAAGGTTCATTTCACTCTTTTCTGACAGAGAACACAGTCACTCAGTGAAATAACCATCTCCTCTCCACACATCACAGTGATGTCACCAGGTGGTTCGTCCAATTAGAAAACATTCAAAATATTTTTAGTGTGTTTTCTTTTTTCCAGACTTCAGAGACAATTCGTAATATTTTCTCTAAATGGAAAACAGATAAATTATGTATGAACATATGTATATAAGAAACTACAAAGTCTGGACAAAGGCAACAGTTACATCCAGGACAAACCTTCTTACACTGATTTGGAAAAACTGTGTCTACACTGAACATCTCACTATGAACTGTAACTATCAACCTGATGGTTTTCTTCCTCTAGTGACTGTTTGGATTGTGATACCAGAAATAATCCCACCACAGTTTTTACAGTGACAAAATTCACATTTCATTCAAAGTTACACTTATTTTAAAAAGAAAAATTACAAATCCACAATAAGAGGGTTTTACTTAAAAATCTTGTGCTGTATGACCAGCAGAATAAAACTTTAGGGCACTCAGTTTGTCATAATTGGCAGAAAATAATGTGGACACCAAGATTATGGAGGCTACAAGTTACTCTGTTGTTTCAGCTGAGATTATTTCATGATTGATTTCCAGCCTCAGTGTTGCAGAAATGTGAATCACTGACCAGAAAGATAACTGACAACATAACTCCTTCGACTAAAACCCTCCACGTCTCCTTCATGAGACATTTTCCTACAGAAACCTGTGAAGTGAAACTCCAACCAGCAGCGTGGACTCACCTCCTCGGACGCTTCTGCTTATTCTTTGTGCGGCTTTTCCTGGTGGGTTTGGGCAGAATTCTCCTCTGAAAGTCAAACATCATCATTTGATTAATCTCTGATCAGGATTCACAGGCAGACACCAGCAACACGTCAAGAACAAGACCAGCATCTACTGAACCATCAGGGTCAGACCGATGTTCTGGGTCCCTGCTGAATCCCATCAGGCAGCTTTACATTCACAACTTTATTAAATCTGCTTCTTTCCTGTGAGCATCAGCTGAAGCTCTGAGGTCAGACTGTGCACTGCATGGTTTAGCTCCCCAGTAACGGCCCCAGAGGACTCTGGGAAGATGTAGGAATATGCAGGACGCCCGTCCTCACCAGCGAGAAGCCGGGGACGGAGCTTTGTCTCCGACGTCGTGGAACGGGACTGTACGTCTCGGCTCAGAGCTACGCTCCCATACGCCACCAGGACAGAGCCAGGAGAGCAGCCTCCTGGATGTCCACGTCGGGTAGAAGGACGATCAAGACAAACACAAAACTAGCCCCCGTCCACCTACTTTAGGTTTACAATGAATTATGAACCTTGTCATTATTAAATGGCTCTTATTTAGCTGTTAACTTTTAAACTGAACAACGACAGGGGAACAGACTCCAGAGGGAAACTGTCCTGCCTGATTCTTATGTCAGGGACCAACCAAATGTGAGGACGCAGAAGTCAGACCTAAATCTTAAAACTGAGGCCACAGACAACCTTCATTAGCATTATAAAAAACAACCCCTACTCTCCCCCTGAAACCCCAGAGGGACACATCCCATCCCCATGACCCTCCCAGCTCAGGACATAATCTCCATAATCTTGTCTTGACTCTGAGGTAAATGTCACCATGCTCACCTGTGCGATGAAGACCACGTGCTTTCCACTGAACTTCTTCTCCAGCTCCCTCACCAGACGCACCTGAATCTTCTGGAAGGACTTCAGCTGAGGAACAGGGACGAAGATGATGATGGCTTTTCTGCTGCCACCAACTTCAATTTCCTGGAATGAAGTAAACAAAATGAATATGATATGTCCAGTAATCTCAACATCTTAAAAACGTCACACTACTTTAAATATTACAACATAAAACATTAGTATTGATCAAAGTCTGTGCACTGCATGGTTTAGCTCCCCAGTAATGGCCCCAAAGGACTCTGGGAAGATGTAGGAATATGCAGGACGCCCGTCCTCACCAGCGAGAAGCCGGGGACAGAGCTTTGTCTCCGAAGTCGTGGAACGGGACTGTACGTCTCGGCTCAGAGCTACGCTCCCATACGCCACCAGGACAGAGCCAGGAGAGCAACCCCCTGGATGTCCACGTCGGGTTGCAGATAAAATTAAACATTTCCAGATATATTTTAATTAACTACCAGCAAAACCAGCACTGTGCTAGTTAAACTGATCAGTAAAATCCCACCTTTGCTGCAGTGATGTTCAGCTCTCTCAGCTGAGCCTTCAAGTCGGAGTTCATCTCCAGCTCGAGCAGAGCCTGCAGGGAAACAAAGAGTTTAGTGCAATTGCAAATCACTGATCACATTAACTAAAACCCTAACTTTACTGCACTATTGACTGAAACCGTTTATATTTAATTCATATTTCTGATTCCAAGCAATGGAGCAAAAGTAGGTAAAGATTTTGTTTGTTATTGTAGTACATTTAACCCTGTAGCAGGTAAACTTGAGAACAGAAACATGCCAGCAGTTAATATGTTGTAATATGATCTAGTATCTGTTGGTAACACCTGAAAATTATAGATCAAAATCCATGGTAATATTTGTTAGTTTGACATTTACAGTGATTTCTCTCCAAATCTCCCACAGCTGGAACAACAGCTACAATCAAACAACACATGTGATGCTGTGAGTCCTGCTCATGTCCTTACCTGGGAGATCCCAGACTCAAACTCGTCTGGCTTTTCGCCATTAGGCTTCACTATTTTGGCGCTGGTACTGAACATGGCCTTTGTCTCTGCACGGGGACACAACAGACACACAGAGATGCAGGTTAAATACACACTGGTAACCAGACATCATCCTTAGCCACGTTTTACTGATATGGATCCGAGGGGAGCACCAAGCTAACCTACAAGTGCAACGTTAGCAAATAAAGACACGTTTGCTTGACAAATAACTCCACCGAATAATTAAACACTCGGAAGTCATACATGTAAAACGTTGAATCTGGATCAGCAAATACAATTTACATGTTAGCCAACACAAATTATGCTAGCTTAGAGGGAACGTAACCTAGCCAATATAACTTTGCCGGCTGTCACTACTCCGGTCTATAAAACTGGTAGATACGAAAAGCGGTAACTGCTTATTTTTAACAAAAACCAGGCGACTTATAAACAGAGTGTAAATATATCCAGTCTACCTGCTCCTCTTCGCTGCTGTGGTGGCTAACTGAACACATGCACGGCCTGCTAACTCTCCCTATGACCAGAACCCATTCACCGGAGCTACTCTACTACACTTTATTTCGAGATGTTAAAACGCCATCCGCCCCTGCAAACCGCAAAATCTAAGGTATCAGAGTCTCCGGGTGATTTGCTGTGCTTAAACTTTAGGATTTAATATCATTAAAGTATATTTTAAAAGAGAAAAGCCAATCCGGTGGATAATGGCACGACTAACCTCTGTCAACGACGGCCAAGGAAGAGGCCGGAACATCGCGAGAGTTACATTAATCCAATCGGAGCGCGCCGTTTTGTTATCGCGAGAGTGAATGAAGTTCACGTTTCAGTTATAGGAAGCATCGCGAGAGCTGTGTGCGGTGACAAGTCAGACTTAACTGAAGGTAACTGATGTTTAACGGGCGTTGGTAGAATTACTTTTAGACATAATTTTCCTTATTTTAGCCTTAAAGAATTGTTCATTTCCAGTCTTGGAAGACTACAAAGACATCTTATCGTGTTGTCATCTTTAATACGAGTTATTTTTTGTCGTTTAATGATTCAACGCAAACGCAGAAAGTAGCTAGCAGTTACGCTAGTTTGGACACAGGTACAGGTACACGGTATTTATCCAATATTTCAAAGTATTATGGTAAAATACGCGTCGACCACGATATTCAATAACATCCCCCCGTGTCTGAGTTAGTTATCATGATGCCAGCCTCCTCGGTTGCTCGGCAGTTCCTCGGTAGACCGTGATGTTCAGGCTGACTGGTGTTTTCAGAATAGTACAAAGGAGGTTCTGCAGCGCTGCCGACGACATGGCCAAGGGCAAGTTTTTCTACGCAGTCAGGACGGGAGTCAAACCCGGAGTCTACGGGTCATGGTGAGACTGTTCACTCCTTCATGCCAGCACGTTTTGTTGGAGAGGAAATCAAAGTTAATATCACTTCAAAGGGCTTTTCTCTGAGTGGGAGTGAACACACGCCAGGGTCCATTAGGATGAATGGTGGTTTCTGATTTCCTCGACCTCTGTTAAAACAACACAACTGATGGAAAACAGTCTAATAGTTACTGTAATCACTACAACTCCCTCTTCTGTTCGGCATGGAAGTAATACATGGGAAACTTTTATCAGACACAATTATGTACAGTAATTCACCTCTCATTCATACTCACTGTTTTTCAGTTTATTACTTTGCACATTTGGTTTTTTTATGTTGTTTACACTCTCTGTGTGTATGTTGTGGCATGTATCCTGTGGATACCTAACTTTTTACATTTTTATTATTCCCATTGTAATGTTTGTTAGGGTAGTTCTTTGTTAGTGTACTTTAGTGTAGTAGTGTACATTCTGTAGAGTGTATATTATATTACTGTAAGGTCTTCCGTGTTTATTACCTTAATGTACTGTTGTAACAATAGCATTCCTGAACTCTGCATCAATAAAGTACATCGATCCATCTACCTATCTATCTATGATGCTTTTCCATGTTTATCCAAAGAGCTTACTTATATGTATAAAAACACACATAATCAGAAATGTCTGTGTAAAGGTTTTGGAAAGCAAAATTGGAAAAAAGACATTTATGAGGTTATAAAATGCTGTTCAGCTCTATATGCATGTGTCGGAGAAACTAAACTTATGGAAACTTCATTATTACCATTTTTAACAAATTCCTGATGACTATTATTGTTTTTCTTGTGATTCAGGGATGAATGCAAGAGCCAAGTTGACAAGTTTCCAGCTGCCTCTTTTAAGAAGTTTGCAGCAGAGCGAGATGCCTGGGCGTTCGTCCGAGGAGTCGATGTTTGTGCAGCTTCAGAGGTGAAGAAAGGTAAACTGGTCCAGACCAACATGAAGATTTTCTTCTCTACACTCCTCAAATACTAAATCTCAGAGGTTTTCTATGAACAGTCTTGGAGCAGGTTTTGACCTGAGAGCATCCTCTCATGGAGAGTAATGTTGGATTTGATTCAAGCTGCATCTTAATCCAGTCACAGTGGCTTTAGGGAACGTTGCTGAGCTTTAGTAGACTGTTAACAATCCTGGATCAGAGCTTAATGCCTCAACATACCTCATAATTTAAACAGAAACACTACAATGGCATATTTTTAAATTTCTATGAAAATGAAGTTTTGTTTTTGACGTTCAGTAACACAGAGCGTGGAGCCGGACATCAGTCTGCTACCTAAACGAGGCCCAGAGCCTCTGGAGTACATCCCTCTGGGCAAGAAGAGATGTCACTCAGAAGAGAAGGTGGAGTCTCAACCCAAACGAGTCAAACAGGCGGAGAGTTCGTCATCAGCAAGCGCAGACGGATTCACATACATGGGTGAGATGATTACACAAGCTGTAGATAATCTGCAAACTGATGTTGTTTAATGCATGAAGACAGTGAATACACTTGTACTCCACTGGCTGTTCCCCCTCCATCCAGGTGATGCTGTGGTTGTTTACACCGACGGATGCTGCGCAGGCAACGGAAAACGCGGTGCTCGAGCTGGCATCGGCGTGTACTGGGGTCACAACCACCCACTGTAAGAAAACTGTAGCGTAATGCTGAGGAGCACTTTTTCCCCCTGTTATTAAAGTGCATGTCCAGTGATTACAGGCTCCATAATAAACAATGATAAGTATAACTGTAGCTGCTTGTCCTGCAGAAATGTTGCAGAGCGGCTGCAGGGCAGACAGACCAACCAGCGCGCAGAGTTACAAGTGAGCACCTGATCACATCTCAGCTTTAATGTCTCAAGTGAAAATCAGTTTAACTGTTGTCACTGTCTCTGTGGACCAGGCAGCCTGTAAAGCACTGCAACAAGCCAAAGAGAAGAACGTCAAGAAGTTGGTTCTTTACACTGACAGCATGTTCACCATCAATGGTGAGACACAGACACTGGATCAGTGGTTACAAGTGAACAAGCTGCGTTCCTTCATCCTGATCCTTGGAGCAGCATCCAGCTGCTGAAACACTGTGTTCACATTTTGTGCTGTTTGCTGCAGGTGTGACCAACTGGGTGAAGAACTGGAAGCTGAACAACTGGAGGTTAAAATCTGGAGGTCCGGTGACCAACAAAGAAGACTTTGTGAAGCTGGACAGACTGAACGGAGAGCTGGAGGTGGTCTGGGTAAATATCAGCCTACGTCAGTCCAACTACCCTGAATCCAGAAAAGATCATCACGTATTAATAACTGCTTCACTTTAATGATTTTATCAGATTAATCGCTCCTCAAAAGAGCAGTGAGAGTCACCACTTGCCTTGTAATATTGATGGCACGCCTTAAAATGTTAAAGGCAATATGTACTCTGACTTCCTTGGATGTATAAATATATATTTAACCCCCTGAGCTCATAACATGACTGAACTCCAATCTTTCAACCAAGAGCCTGCAGTTTTAAATTGTTAATGTTGATTTTACTTTTTCACGAATCACCAAAAAATGAATAAAAATGTTGGCAGATGATTCTGTGCTGCAGTCGACTGCCCTCTGCAGCGAGGCGGTGACTCTGTCTGCAGGTCACACAAACGACCACAAGGAGGCACCAGAGGCTCATTATGTGTAGAGTAAACAGTGCAAAGTGAAAAAACAGCAGCTGTCATGGGAGAAGGTGAAGTCAGAGTGGTGGTGGTGGTGAGGAAGGACTTTGATAGTAACAAGGTGAACTCTTTTTCACAGCATCTTTCTCTCTGCCACTTATTTTTCTGAATCAGTCAGTTGGACAGTTTAGATGTAAGATTTATTTATTTATTTTTATGAATGTATATTAAATGTGTGCTCAAAAATAATAATAAAAAAAATCTACATCACATTTCAGTTAAGCTCAAACCTGGATGAATCTGATGTGGTGTCATCCAGTGGTACAGCAGGTTCGTTTGAATGGGGGAAGAAACCAGTTTGTTTGTGGACTGGTATTTTAAATCCAGGTGTTTGGTATCTGAACGTGGCCATGTTGGTTGTTTGGAGCAGGAAGTGACCATATTTGGATATGAAGGGAGGAGTGAGGAGGCAGGTCTGACCCTTGAACCTGAGGACACTGTCCAATGAGGATGAGACTGGAGTTAAGGTCTGATCTCATTGGAGACCAGAGCTGTCAATCAAACTAACCCCGCCCCTAAATCCTCTTCTTTGTGACGCTGCAGCCACAGTTTGATTCCTTTAACTGAACAATCCCATTCATTGTATTTACAATATCTAATATTTAAAAGTACGTTTACTCAAGTTATTGTAGCTTTGTACAGATAGAGGTACTTGTACTTGTACTTGATTATTTCCATAACATTTTACTGCTACTTTGTACTTTTACTTAAGTTCAGGACAGGTCTGGTCTCTAATCAAACTAACCCCGCCCCTAGCTCCTCCCCTTCTCTCAGCCTGATCTCTTAAAGATAAATGATTTCAGATGGACCACCTGTCAATCAGACTAGCCCCGCCCCTAACTCCTCCCCCCAGATCTCTGAGAAGAAGAGTTGACTTTATCTGATGACATCAGAATGACTTGTGGAGAAATGTATTGATGAATATTTCAGGATTGAAGATGAGGATGTTTGGATTGAAGTCAGTTGGAGCAGCACCTGGTGGTGGTTGATGGTATTACTTGCACTTCAGCATTGGTCTTATTTTTAAGCCTCAGTTGCTTTTGTCCATTTTTACAAACAGTCTGTGGCTCAAATTGACCTTTTTAAAAACATCCAAAGTTTATAGACTAATACGTAGTGATTAAAAATTCACATGTGAGAAGATGGGGCCAGTGAGGTTCAATCTTTTGTGTAAATTTTTTTACCCACATTATGAATTGATTCTCAGAAATGTTGCTGAATAATTTTCAGTTGTTTAATAAACTTTAATAATTGACTCATTGTGAATTTAGCAGTAGCTGCTGTTTAGTTTCCCCTCACAGTGAGTATGTTGTGGTCCAGGTTTTTCTCCAGAACATCAGGTTGTTAATCTTTCAACAGAACTAAAACAGGTTTCAGGATGATTGATACAAATTTCTGAAAACTCTCAAAGTGTGGAGTTGTGTCTTTGTGAGGAGGAACAAAGTGACCTTGTTCAGTAGATGGAGGAAAAACCCTGTGTTTACATTGTTGCTTCATTCAGGATGAAATATAACTGATCATGTACATTATGTCCATTACATCTGAGCTAAACAGGAAGTAAACACTGACTGACACTGGCTGAAAGCAGCTGTATCTGATTTTCTTCAGGCACTTCTTCATCTGCCAAGTCAAACATATTGGAGAGTTTCAGAAAATATAAGTTTCCACACAGTCTTCATCACTCCCATATTTACAAGTTGAAACCAGCAGCTGCTGAGTCTGGAGGAGATGACTTTACAGGTCAGAATATATTTTTAATTTTCTTTTCCTCTCTCACTCTTCCTCTGCTTTTCTCCTCCTCCTCGTCCTCCAGATGCATATTCCAGGTCACGCCGGCTACAGAGGCAACGAGGAGGCCGACAGACTGTCGAGAGAGGGAGCAGCGAAGCCTCTGCTGCGGCAGCGCCAAGACGAAGATGATGATGATGATGAGGAGGACGAGCTCTACTGAGGAGAATCTGCTGCAGGACTGTTTGTTTATGCCGCTCTTGGGTTTATCAGCTCGGATTCGGAGGTTTGTTTTTCCCTCTCAGCAGCGTTTGTGACTAGACCGAAGACTCGGCGCCTTTGTTTCTGTTGAATGTTGAATTTTTATTTGTTTCTGCTTTGAATAAAGTTTTAAGCTTCACCCGCAGCCACCTGTTTTGTGAAGTCAAAAGCCGATCAGTGCGAGGTTTCTTCTGAGGCTCCTTTTAATTTTTTTAGAATAAGACCGAACACAATGAAGACAGAGGAGGGAGAGAGAAAAGTGAAGGATGAGAGAAGAGGAGGAAAGCAGCTGAGGTGATGAAGTGTAGGGAGACGAAGAGGAAAAGTGAGTAAAATTTAGAAAGAGGAGAAACTTCCCTGTGGTCCGATCAGTCAGTCTGCTTGTAATGCAGCCGGGCGTCCAGCAGGAGGAGCTCCAGGTCATGATTCCAGCCCAGACAAAGACTCGTGAGGACTTGGGGTTTATCTGAGGACTCGTTGAGCAGAGTGACACATTGTGATTGTTCCAAACATGTCACCGCCTGGGGAATATAGTTTTCAAATTACATGTCAGAGATGTTTATTACAGTGAAACAGGAAGGAGGGGATCTCAGATCTGAATCCACAAAATCCTGTCACGAAATGAAACTGGGAGAGATGCCTCTTCCAGTCCAGTCTGACAGATTTAAACTGGTATTCAACAGTACTACCTGTCCTTATAGAAGTACTGCTTTCATACATTTCCAAGGGGGGAGTAAAGACTGAAGATGTCATCTGATGAAGATAATCTCAGTGTAAATAAATCAACCACTGCCACAGAGCAGTCGATGTCCAAACACCTTCATGTGTTTGTGTTGAAGCAGCTGGTGCAGAAACTGAGGAAGATTCACATTTGTATCTTTAATAAACTGAACAGTTACATTTTAAACTGAGTGGGTTTATGAAGAGAAACATACATTGATGACATCATCCCTCAGACTGTAAGATGGATGTAGACACAGTGACACCTTCTGTTGGTTCGTGAACGGGTGATTCGAAGTTTGGGGGTTTTTTGGAGCCAGAGATGACCGTATTTGGACAAGAGGGAGGAGCTGGGGAACACCCACCTGTCACTCAAAACAACCACACCCTTAATTGCTTAACTTTAAGTCTTTTATGATTTCAACAAAAAGTTAAATCCTGCACAAACAAGTCACAGCGAACAGAACAGATATTTGTACCAGGCTGTAAACATGTTTATTTCCACTGTAAAGTTTGAACATGGCGGTCTGTCAGGAGGCGGGACCACAGACTGGACGTAGAAATGGACGAAAAGAGCGTGAACTCACCTGCTGGTTTGTGGACTTATGTTTTGAAGCCATGAGTTCAGCGTTTGAACGTCGCCATGTTTGCATATTAAAAAGGAGGCGGGTCTAACCACTGAACCCGAGATCACTTAATGGAGAACCACGCCCCTTCATCTTCCTTTTTTTGGAGCCTAATATCTACTTAATTTTGTTTCAGAAGAAGAAGCCTGTACAGTGAGCCTCTAGTGGCCGTCGGTGGTATTGCACTTTTTTTTAACACGGCCTGATTTATGAGCCCCACTCCATTTCTACAAGCAGTGTTTGGGGTCGACTCACTTTTGCAGCCCCAAGTGGTCATTTGAAGAACTGACTTTTTGTACCTCTACATTTCATTATTTTCCAACTTCTCACACTTTGAAAACCCATTTTTTATCATTGGCTCTTTCCATGTTGCTTTTAGCTGTGTTGTTACAGTTGTAATTTACTGGACTTGTAGCTCTGGTTTGGTCTCCATCAGCCTCTGAGGGACAGATCGGCCTCTTTAGCTGCTCGATGCTCCAACACCAGCTGGTGCTGAGCAGGTAGCGTACGCTCGGTTAGTCAGGGCTCGTTTGATGTAAACACAACAAGCATTTGTGACGATGTAAACGCACCATAAAGCTACAACTACGAGCTGCTGATGATTCTCTGTTGGTTCAGATTTCGCAGCGACACATTTCACAGTACACTTAGAAACCACTGATCCATGCAGGATGTACAGCTCAGTGTGAGGTACTGCAGGATTTCTTCATGCCGCGCTGCCCTTTTCAAACCAACAGGACTTTGTTTCATATTCTGGTGGAGTTTCCAAAGACATGAGCATCACCTCCTCCATCCACTCTTCCTCCTCCGTCGTCACGGTGATATCCTCCTCACCTGGTGACCCCCACTGCCTCACTTCCTCTTTTTGTAGTTTGCAGAAGACATGAAGTGAGGATGCTTTGGAGAATAAAGCCATGAATAGTTTTTATTTATCACATCAGTATGATACCAGGTCACACAGGTCTCAAGCTCCACCACAGGTTGTTGTTTTGAGCATCTTACAGAACTTACTGTTCTTCTGTCTCCTCATGTGAACCCAGACTGAGTCCACGATGCTGAGATCAGGGCTCTGTGACCATCTGCTGCAGGACTCCTGGTTCTTCTTGTAGCTGAAGATCGTTTTTATACCTCTGCTTGGATGCTTGAAGAAATGTGGGACCAATCAGACGTCTCCCTGATGTGACTGCGTGATGCATCAGAATCTAAAGTGCTTCAAACTTTAGCACAGACTGGGCATGTGTGAGAAAAGCTTTGTTTCTGCTGATGGCAACACAGAGTAAAAGAAATTAGACTCACCCCTCTTCCCTCGCTCTGCTCCTCCTCCCCCTCCTCCCCCGTCCTCCTGCAGCCGGTCGATTGGTCGGTGTCGATGTTGGAAACGGCAGGACGGAGGCTC
>OOFC01015259.1:4532-16655 GCA_900323345.1 Pseudochromis fuscus
GTATTGGGGAGCGCTCTCCCGCTCTGAGCAGGTCACGTGACCTAGAGTGCAGAGCGGTGGAGAAGAAAGAGGAAACATTTTTAGAAAAAACGCCTGAAAAGTACCTTAAACTTGATCAAACCTCACACAAAATACCATTTTCTTGTAGGTTTTTTTGTCCTCTTTAATTCGGCAGGGGTTAGAAAGCTGTCAGATTTATAGTTTAGTCTGTGGAGGGCTCAGAGTGACGGGAGTGCCGTTTTTCTCCATTCATTTCTATGGGGCTGAAGTGGAGGACACAGAGGAGCACTCCAACTTAGAGGGCTTATAAAATCCAAACGGTTTGAGTAATTAAAAAAACCCGAAGTCATTTTGGTCAGCACAGTCTCCTCTGTCATCTGTTAAGTTTTCAAGGTGCTACCATGTACGGTCTGGGAGGAGATAGTTTTTAAAGAAAGTGAAATTTTGGTCTTGATGAGTACTTCAATTCGGCTTTGGTCCCGCGTGTCTGTGACGTTCCTGTGGGCCGCAGCGGGCGCCATTGTGAGCCGAGGTGGCGCTACAGAGCCCATTTTTGCACCGAGGGGTTTGGTTTTTCCATTTTATCGAATTTTTCACCAGGTATGATGTGTGTGCCAAATTTGGTGAGTTTTTGAGCATGTTTAGGGTCAAATTAAGGTTTAAAGTGACGTAACAAGAAGAAAGAAAAAAGAAACACTACAGTTACAATAGGGCCCTTGCCTCTTGGGCCCTGATAACATCAGCTATGAACAAATCAACAGCCGACACACCGGCCTCTCAAATGGAAAATTCCCAGCACCTCTAGTGGTTGAATTTCTGTGCAATAAGTCAACGCAGAAGTGTTGCAGAGTGCTTGTGTCCGGCAGCAGCTGTAGACTGGCATGTTTTCGTCACAGATGATCAGGCGGACGCACGGTGACAAAAACTGGACCTGAACTCCTGTCCGGATGAATCAGCCGGTGCGCTCATGTAGAAAAGTCCTCTCCCTGGTGAATACCCAGTTCCTCTCCTCCTCTCCAGCTTCTGCCTCGCATCCCCAGGACAAACCTCCCCCCTCCTCCTCCTCCTCCCTTCACTCCACCCTCTGCTCTTTCCCTTTCTCTAACCTCTGTTTCCCCCCCGCGGTTTCCCCTCCCACCTCCTCTGTCTACCCAACCCCCTCCCTCCCTCCTCTTCCTCTTTCTCCAACATCCACACAGTTTATTTTGATTTTTTCTTTCAAATGTCACCGTCTCTGTATTACTGGTTGGTTCACCACACTGATCCGTCTCTGGTATTTTGTCAGACTTCAGTTATGAGTCTTCATGTGCGCACACACCTGGATCAGACCGAGGGAGCAGCAGACGTTTGTTGTTGCTGTCAGGTTCCTGTGAATCAGAGTGGCAGCTCGGTGAGCGGCTCTGTCTGGTGGCTGCGTCACCGCCACTCTGATCCCAGCAGCTCTGTGCACCAGCCTGCCCCAAAAACATGTCGAAAATGTATCATCAGCTGCTTTTCTCCTCTTAATAAAACCATGCAAGTGTGACACTTTACTCAGAAAGCAGCACAGCCACGTTGGCCTTCATCGCCGCACCGCCACCGCACTAAAAATAACTGCACACTAACATGTTTAGCGTTTTTCGGTTTCTCTCGGTGAACCCTGTGCATGAAGCCTGAGCCGCCCCCACATGCAAATGCCCCTCTGTGTTGTGTTTTCTATGGTTTCCCCCTCGTCGAGTTCTGATTTCCTATAAAAGCTTCAGTATCAGTGAATCGACAATATCAGTGAAGCAAAAAAAAAAAGTATTTGTGTACTTTCTAGATTACTCTGACAGAGAGTAGGTGGATGGATCCATTCATATGCTGAACAGCAGAGTTTCTGTTTTCACTTGTATTAAACGCTGCAGTGGAAGAAGAGCCCGTTCACCTGTTCCCTGCACGCCACCACAGAGCCGCTGCCATGATTGTGTTTCACCGAGAACTATGATTAATTGTTAAACCGGACTCTGTATGTAGCCAGAAAGACCCAACTGGGACCGCTCGCTGGAGGGTTTTGTCTTACGTCTTTTAAGCAGAGTGTGTGTGCTGCAAGCTTAAAGAGCCATCATTTAAAGGCACAAACCAAAATAACTATATGGACACACACACTTTTTGATACACAACTAAGTTTTTTTTTGTTTTGTTTTTTTAAATGCATCCAAACTTTAACATTTGCAAACATGTATAAACTGTTTAAATAAAATATCTTCAGTTCATTGAGCAGTGGAGGCTTTAATAAAGGGACAGTTCAGATATTTTCTACAGGGCTCTACATTTCCAGCAGTATATAAGCTACACTCAGCTATTTTTTAACTTTAGCATTTCCACTGCAGTATAATTAGCATCATCTAGCTCTTTTACGCTCCCTCACATTAGCCTTTTCATTTCCTCTGATCCATGGAGAAAGCCTCGCTCAGCAGACCGCCGCTGGTTGTGGCCACAGTGAGTCTGGACGCCCTCAGCTGTGGCTGCTCAGTTACAAGTCTGCACCGTTGCACTTGGACAGATCACCAGAGGAGCTGGTTCACCCGTCCTGACGCTGACCGCTGCCAAAGCTGATTTAAGCTGCAGCTGTGCTCACAGCCAGTGGCTGCATGTCGCAGCTCAGCCTTTCTGAAAGGACTAATGAGCAGCAATGTAACGTGTGGCAGCATCTCCTCTCTGTGGAGGATCTGAACTAAACTGCTGGGGTG
Source organism: Pseudochromis fuscus (assembly GCA_900323345.1). Lineage (NCBI taxonomy): Eukaryota > Metazoa > Chordata > Actinopteri > Pseudochromidae > Pseudochromis > Pseudochromis fuscus. The sequence goes on from OOFC01015259.1 coordinate 7,244, forward strand.
TCAAAGTGGCTGAGGGGTCATTAGGACTTTTTTTGTGGGCTCTTTACAATTGATTTGTGTTAAAAAATCGTTTTATAATTGTAGTTTTTTTAGGGGTTTTTATTACAAATAACTAAATGTAAGTTTTTATGACATTTGGTTTTGTATTTGTGGAAGCAGAACAGTGTGTACTGTGGGTTTAATAGTTTTAGACCGAGTAATAAGATATACATCAGACTTTACATACACTATCAGACTTGAACTAAGATTAGGACCCTGATGCAGAAATCCAACACAACAAAGTACAAATAAAAACTCTTAATTACAAAGTACAAAACAAAAACACTACAGATAAAATCACTCTTCGAGGAAAAAACTACCAGCACTATAACTTGACTTGAACAAATAAAATCTGGACAAAGTAACAAAGAAACAAAAAACACTGAAACTGAAAAGACATAGAGCAAAGATCTTCACGACACGGGACAAGACTAACAAAATAAAACAGGAAATGACACGACAAAGAAATCAAAACCAAGAAACATAAACTAGACATAGACATGACAGATGGAGAGACACCGACGATGTGTGAAAATCTGAACTAAATACAAGGAATCATGAGGAAAACCAGTAAATCCAGGAACTGGGAGGATTAGTTCATCTGTTCTGGTCCATCAGCATTTAAAATAAAACAAAGTGGTCCATTGTAAGTTGCTGTATGATTGTTTCAGGCACCAACAACAACAACCCCCGAGGTGTCACTGTAACCTGTAACTGTCGCCTCTTTACACACCTCACTTGGTTTTACACCATGAAATGACTGAAGTGCTGCAGGGAGGACACACTGAATACTAATGAGGTGAATTTCTACACAGATGAGACGGCCATTTTTGTAGTTTTGACTCACTTTGTTGTGTTTAACTCTTATTTATAATAAAGAAAACAGTGTATTTACTGTACAGCAGTGATAAAGAAGCAGATATGATCTTATCTGTTTGTTCCACCCACAACCAACTGTTTTGACAGGAAATTAAAGGGTGTTCCTCAAACTGAGACTGAACATTTGAAGGCAAACCTCCCGTTCAGCACAACAAGCTTTTATTGAATCACAGGAAACGAACCCACTCCAGGAGGCAGCACACGCAGTTTAAAAATACCCACTTACTTCTCACATTGGACCAATCAGAGGGGGTGGAGGGCAGCGTGAGTCGGCCATCACTCATTACCAATGCTCCATAGCCCCGGGAGCTATTAGCCAGTGTAAAACAGCTGGGCCAAATGTCAAACATGTTGCCCTGATTTATTTACACCAACTACACTGTGGTGGCCTCACATGGACCCAGAGCGCTTCAGATTTACACACAGCAGATAACATGGAGGAGGTGATTATTTTTTCCATGTTGTATTCATGATGAACAGAACAGACTGACCTGTGGGGGGTTAGCTTATGGACTTATGAGTAACCCAGTGTTACTAGCCTGGCTCTCACTGAGCTGGAGGCTGTATGGATGGTAATGTCATTTTTTAAATAACTATTTCATACCATAAACTGTGTATAGAAATAGACACAGCAACAGTATCAAAGGTGAAGAAGATGCAGTACATTGCAATACCACTGACGGCCACTAGATGCTGGCTCCAAGAGACTCATGTCAAAAATTCTCTTTTTCAAACATAATTTGGCCAAAAAAGTCATTGTGATGTCATTAGATAAAGTCAACTCTTCTTCTTTGGTGTCCATCTGAAAATCATTTCATCATTAAGGAGATATGAGGCTGAGAAGAAGCTTTAGAGGCGGGGTTAGCTTGATTGACAGCTCTGGTCTCCAGTGATTTACAGGTGATTTGGAGGCTCTTTCACTAGTAACCTCCAGTCTCTTTCACATTGGACAGTGTCCTTAAATGGTAAGTAGGGTACATTTATATAGTGCTTTCATGACTTTAGCTAGGTCCCAAAGCGTTTAAGTTCACAACCCACCTCCTCTTTCCTCCCTTCATGTCCAAATATGGTCACATCTGGCTCCACAAAAGCAACATGGCGACGTTCAAATGTCAAGTCCACAAACCAACGTCACAGTGATGGCTTTCATTCTAAGTCTATGTTTCATACAGACACTGATGGTCTCCAGTGGACACATGTGATACATGCAGTTAAAAACCTTCATGCATCAACAGAGACCAGCAGACAAACAACTCTGATGAAACTTACCTGAGAGGAAAAGTTGGTGCAGGGGGAGGCAGGTGAGGTCCAACAAATCCAACAGTAAAATATAAACCAACAAATCTGAAAAATATAAACCTCACAGGACAACATGGAGGGAAGTCAAGGACTGAGGCAGCAACACAGTCATCAGAGCAGGTGACACAGACCACAGCCTGGCAGCAGACACACTGATTGGATACAACAGGTGAAAGTAATCAGGGCAGCAGGCAGTTAACAGAGTGGGACACTTTCACCTTTAACATCACCAGAAATTTGTATGTACTCCACCTCCATCATCAGGCCAAACATTTTAAATAGTGCAAATAATCACATAATCAATATTCCACCTGTTTGACATTTACCATGAACCACTGAGCTTGTTTAAAAACTTCCAATTCCCACCTCACAACTTCAGTTTTTTGTTGAATATTTGACATTAATAATTTCTTATCTCACTCACAGCAGATTAGATGAATCAGCCCAAAATGTTGAAATACTGCACGATCATTCAGGATCTGTGTGAAACGCTGTGAAACCGAGGTGATAAATATGATTTCCCCCGAGGTCGACTGTAACATTCATGATGTTTGCTTAGTAAGATCCTTTGTCAACACTGCTGCACTCTGGATGTTTAGTGTACACATGGATGTCGTGGGGTGTTTGTAGTTTTGTGTATTCAGTGTCTCTGTGTCTTTCTAACCCCCCCTCCTCCTCCTTGCCGTGGTCGTTGTGGCGCCCGGGGACACCCTGACCTCCCGGTTACCCCGTCTCACTGAAGCCCTCAGTGATCAAAATAAATTCAACATGTAAAGCCCCAGCAATCAGGAGCAGCTTCTGAGCATCTTTTATTAACAGCAGCATTAAATATTCAGCCACAGTGTCGGCCGTCCCCTCCACCCCTCGTCCATTACTCCCACTCTGAGTCCTCAGCTGGTGGAGATACACAGAGCATCAAGGTCCACACAGGAGTCACAGTCCTGCCTCACTCACTCATACACATGAGAGGACACTTCTGATACTGTCATTCACACCGACTGACTGGAAAGTTACATGTATCACTTGTCATTGAGTTTTATTTGTTTCCATAGAAACATACAGTTGAACAGAGGAACTCACTCAGGCTGTTTCTCACATGTTGGACTGAGATCAACAAACAAATCTCACTTCAATCAATCATTAAATTAATTATGTGTTTTGTGTTAAATATGTCAGATTAGACATGTTAGAGTCTGATGTGCAACAATGACATGAAATGTAATTTAAAAAAATTTAACAAAACCCAAAATGTAACAAAATGTTGAGCACAGAGAGTAAGAGAGAGTAACAGAAACTTGTTACATTTTGGGTTTTATTACATTTTTTCATCACTCTTCAGGCTCAGCACTTTTGTTACATTGTCAACAAGTTATTACATTTCAGATTTTGTTCCTTTTTTATAACAATTCAAGACATTGTTACATTTCAGGCTCTAACAAGGCATCTTGAAGGAACTATAACTCATCTTTACTCATTAACTTAAGGTATTTTTTTTATTCTCAGATAATTCAATACATTTTTTTATTTTAAATTACTACAGAGCTTATAAATATGACTTGTCCTGGATTTAAATCTAAAGGAATAAAGTGCTGAGTGCTCACTGACCCACTGAAGAAATATCTTCAGTTCATAAGCAGACGTCTCTTTACACTGGGAGTTAAAATCATTTTGTTTTTTAGTCTGAAGAAAATATTCATGATCAAATATTCCTGTTTGTGTCAGTACATGTTGAGTCATGGTTGAAAACAGCACCAACAGTGATGAAGATTAGTTTTCAGATGAACCACAACATGCTGAACTGAAACAATTAAACACGTTGATTCAGATTAACATTTTAAATCTACTGTATTTAACTTATTTTAGGTTTTACATTTCAAATTATTCAGTTTTTGTTATTTGCTTTTTTTCCATTATAGCCATCCTATATTTATTTATTTATTTTTACATAAGGCATAAATCTGTGGAGCACTTCCTGTTTCAGGCTGGAACATTCACCATATCTGCTGCTCTTCAAAATAAATGTTAAATTCTTAAGATGTAGTCAACACACAAACTCACTGCATATATATATATATATAATGATTGTTTTCTATTAAAAAAAAAAAAAAACATCGCTATTGATATAAATCTGTATTTGTACTAAACAAATATTATTTAAAAAACTGAGAGAGTTTATTGTGTGTGTTTTTCCAGGAGGATGTTTCCCTTTCTGAGCTTCAACATCAGCGTCCTGGATCCGTCCGCCCACTATAACGTCTACGTGGACGTGGTCCTGGCCGATCAGCACCACTGGAGGTACCAGGGCGGCAAGTGGGTCCAGTGTGGGAAAGCAGAGGGGAACATGCCAGGTAGATTTCCAACCATGACATAAACACCTGTAAAATAACTAAATAAATAAAAGTTTGCTGCTGTCTTAATGATGATTAGAAACAGTTTTCAACCTAATTTAACATAATTCATTAACACTAAAACAAAACTGATTGAAAAGTCCTCAATTGATTAAAAGATACATTTTTAAAAAACATATAAAAAGTAACAATGAAAAGGAAGTGAGTACAGCTTTGAGGTATTTGTACTTTTTACTCCAACATATTTATCAATAAGTAAAGTGTGTTTTATCATTATAGACAAAACTTCTCAGAAAAGCAAATTAAATCAGCAACAGACATTTGAATGCATCTGTAATTTAATCCAATGACACAATCTGGTTTATTATATTAAAATAAATTTCAATCTGTAAAGTGAAGCTTTACTTGTGACACATCTTTGTTTATCTGAAGTGATGATAAGCTGATAAAATCTTAAGGCGGGTTGCATGGTGCAAAGCTGATCTGATTTCTGGTTTCTCATCATTTTACACAACCTTTCATTCACATGATTACTTCTGTTCATCAGACATTCACCCACAGTAGCAATAAGAGATGGACATAAAGTTTCACCCTCAGGAGGAGGAGGAGGAGGAGGAGGGAGGTCCTCAGCTCTTTGCGTGCAGCCTGGAGGACTTTGAGGAAGTGGTTTATTCAGCATAATTGTAGCAAACCTATCTGCATACAGTGGGGCAACCGAGTCGTGCAGCGTGATGCGAGTATTAGTACACATGCAGGTTTTTGTGGACAGTTTGGTTACTTTATGCTGTTATTCTCATCAACGGCTTGACTGTGTGTGGGTGTGATGATCAAAACAGGAATGATACTTTGTAGATGAAGTGATTGTTTAAAGGCAGAGGTTTACGTCATCACTTTAGGAGCTTGATTCACAGCAGATCATCTGGTATCTACTACTCCACACACAACATCAAAATTCAGTTTTCTGGATCTTTATCTTACAGATTTTTTTTTATATATTATTTATTTATTAGGTTAACAAAAATTGTAAAGGGAGGTTATTATTCTGTACTGGGAAATGATGGTTTTAAGAGGTGGGAGGATGCTTCAGTGACCTCACTGCATCTCTAAAAATGAGGCCTTGTTGTCCAAATCTGTGCAGATTTACTTGTTGATGACGTTGAAATTTAAAAACAGTGCCTCTGTGTGATAGTATGTTACCAGGGGAGTGCTGACAACTTTTACAATGCTCCTTGATCCCTGCATGTATTGATCAGCCTCTGAAATCCAATATTAATATCTGAGATTTTACCCTTTACAAGCTTTATATAAAAACCTGGATCTGATTGTTACTCCCTCATCTCTCCACCTCCTTTCATTCATCATTTCCTCCTGTTCACACCTCAGAAAAAAAAGAAAACAAAGCAATAGCAAGTCAGCCCAGATTACATTATATGTGTGATTGATGATAGTCAAAACCACAGTGATATAAATGAGAGAAGCTGCTAGGTGTTGTCACACATCTGCCAGGTGTTGTGGAAAGGTGAGGCTGATGTGCTACGTTTGTGGAAACTGTGGTATTACAACTTCACTCAATTAGATTTAATAGTGCACTTATGTGGTGTGCACCTATAAGGTTAGCGGGTCATTGTGGGGAGAGCTGTGAAAAATCTTGGTGCTGAGATTGTATCCTGCAGTGTGTGTGTTTCAAATATGAAAGGGATGGAAACAATGCCATCTCTGCTCACAGGAAACACACAAGTTATGTTTTCCAGTAACATCTGCACTTCTTCATTTCACACATTTCTGTGGTAAATATACTGCATGAATAAATCACATGCAACTGTTGCAGCACAGTTTGAAAAATGTGCTTTTATTGCACCACATCTAATTAATTGGGGATGAATTCAAATGTATTGTCCTCAACAGCACCAGCTGCATCTCTAACATGTGCCGATTGTATATTTGTTAAACTCTTCACTACCTGAGCCTCCAAATTTCTACTTGGACTTTTTATACTTATTTTGATTTCAAAATAAAATGTAACATGTAAAATCAACATTCACTCACGTACAATTGCAGTGTTTTTATTCACTAAAACTCTAAACTCAAATTCCGTTTTTGTTTTTTTCTGCAATTCTTGCTTCATCTTCACTGTTATTACTCTCATACAACACGTAGTACATAGTAACTCACCTACTTTGCCGGTTTCTGGGAGAAGCGCTAGTGAAATTACGGTAATGACACCATATTCACTGTAAGGCTTGTTGTAAAGGTTTTGGTACCTGCGAACCTCCTCACAAAGTCTCTCCATGAAGGCGTCCATGTTGATATGCTGGCGCAAGCACAGTGCAGTTGCTTGTATTGATTTTCACACATGCGCAGTTGCTCGAGCCCTCCGCGCCCAGGCGACGCGGTCACATTTTTTGAGCTGCACCTGTCCGAGCCTGTCCGCTCGAGCGCTTGCTAACGTGTTCGATGACGAGATTTACGTCACGCGGACACTCGCGCACTGACGCGACCATGCAGACACGGAAAGTGTGAATTGGCCTTAAAGTGCAACGTGTCAGCTCTCAGAAACCCTTCCGTTTGCGCAAAACGTAACGTAATTACAGTAATCCAAAAACGCATGTACAGACGTAGCCTCTTTTACCTCCGGAGCTACGCACAGAGGTAAAGGGTTAAGCGATATTAAAGAACTATTCCAACAACTTTGAGGTGGAGGATTTGGGGTTAAATGTGCGGCTCATTATTTATTTTGCAGGGAACCGGATGTACATGCACCCCGACTCTCCCAACACAGGAGCTCACTGGATGAGGCAGGAAGTGTCGTTCAGCAAACTCAAGCTCACCAACAACAAGGGCAGCACCAACAACGTGGCACAGGTACTGCTGGGATCAATCATTTCCTCCATTGTGATCCTAAAAATTAATCATCTTCACATTTCTGGTCTGATTTTCTTCTGTTTTTTACCAAGTCAAAAATCTCAACAGATAATCTTTAAAAAACCAAAGCCACATGTTCTAATGTCAGATATGAAACTGTCCTGGTCCCTGTGTGTAGATGATCGTGCTCCAGTCGCTCCATAAATACCAGCCACGTCTTCACATCGTGGAGGTGAAGGAGGACGGCTCGGAGGATCCCTTCCTGTCCTCCAAGGCCCAGACCTTCATCTTCCCGGAGACTCAGTTCATCGCTGTCACTGCTTATCAGAACGCAGATGTAAGTCATCTCAAGATCTGCATGTTGGAAAAATACTTTTTGTCACAAGTATGGATCTGTTACTTTATTTGATTTTATTTGCATACACACTAACTGCACGAATCACTGAGCAGGGTCACAACCCTTCACAACAGGGCTATAATAACACCTCCTTTAACTTTTATAACACAATCTTAATGACACAGAGTTCAATGATTCATGTCAGAGACGTGTTTTACTGTACATGGGTCTGACTTATGCATGCATGTATTAAAAAATGCATGCACGCTAATTTGCATTGCTACAAGCTACTGTAAGTGTGGGTTAGTTCAGCTGAGAGTCACGTCACCTCAGCTGACCTGAGCACCGCAGCTCCTGCTGTCTACACTAGATCTTTCACAGCTGTTCAATTACATTGTGTAAGAGTTTCTCTATGCCAAGGCAAGATGCACTCGCCTGGTATGTGTGTGTGTGTGTGTGTGTGTGTGAGTGTGTGTGACCACCCACACTGGTTCTAAAGATGAACTCTTTCCAACAAGAGAGAAAAAAAATGCATGTTAGCCTCATTAATAATTCGTCAGTGACCTCCTCTCTTTCTGCTCTCTTGTTTCTTCTACGTGGTTGCTCACTCCTTCTCTTTTTCCTTTGCCTACATTCTCTCATTGCCCTCCTCCTATTCCCTACACAGATCACTCAGCTGAAAATAGACCATAACCCCTTCGCTAAAGGTTTCCGCGACAATTACGACACGTAAGTAATTTAGAAAAAATCTGCTCCTGTAAACTACAGTAAATCCTCGACTTTCTGCAGAGGATCAGTGAAAATATCTGCATGTTAACCTTGCATTTTAAACCATAAATAGTGAGACTGGATCACTGCTGTATTTAAATGTCCTCAGCCCTTTAATAGTCGAATAAATGCAATTCCTGCACTGCTGCTGAGCACGCTGCAGTGTAAGGGTGTGAGGGGCTGTGAGATGTTTGATAGTTGTTTGAGGTTTGGGCAGGAAATAACACCTTCTTTTTTTTCCTCTTCTTCTCACACTCTCGTCTCTTCCCCTCCTCCTCCTCCCTCCTGCCTAGGTTGTACGCTCCTCCCGACTCTGATCGCCTCACCCCCTCCCCTACAGAGAGCCAGCAGCTGCTGCCAGGGAGCTGCTACCCCCAGGGCTACCTCTCTGACCAGTACATGAGCCCCCTGCCCCAGAGCCGCTTCTACAGCCGCGAGCCAATCGGCATGGCCCAGCAGCACAAAGACCCGTCATCCAGCCCCGGTCCCCATAGCCGCTGGTACCTGCCGCCTCAGCAGAGCGTGGCGCCAAATCGGCTTGACTTCACTTCCTCCTATGAGGGGGACTTCTCTGGAAACGGTTTCTACAAGCCCTTCCCCTTGCAGACCTCTGCTCACCATGCCCTCAGCTACTACCCAGACCATCCGTTTGCATCTACAAGCGTGTCTGTAGCGGGAGCCACCCCAGCAGGCTGGAGCACCAGCCGGCCCACCCCACAGTACCTCAGCCACCCCAGTAAACCTGGCCCTAGTCTGGGCTGGTTTAGACCCATATCATCCTCTTCTTCCTCATCATCATCTTCTACATCACCTGGCAACCCCAGGTTGCACCCCCCCACGCTCCTCGAGTCCCTGCAGGCGCCCCTGCTGCAGGACAAGC
>OOFC01015259.1:16699-28699 GCA_900323345.1 Pseudochromis fuscus
AGACGACCCCTGGCTCGAACCGCCCTCTGTGAAATCAGCGGACTCGGCCGACTCGGGCCTATTTGAGGGCGGCGTGGGGGACAACAAGAAGAGGAGGGTGTCACCTTACACATCCAGCACCGAAAACTCCCCACCTCCGCACAGTGGAGAGATCTGTGAGAAAGACAGCAACAGCGATGCAGACTACTATGGCTACTATACCCACTGAAGACCTCACGCTTCACCGCAGTCACCACAGTCTCCCCCGACACCGTCCCACACCGCCCTCATGGACGCATACCGGTCTGTCAGGTCAGGTCACGACAAAGGGCTGGAACAGTTTCTGCTGCAGACAAGAACCAGAACCACACAACAGGACGTGCAACCTCATCTGACGTCACATCTGTTCACACAGAGTGGTCCGCCGCTCAGCTCAGTCCCGTCTCAAAAGTGTCAGATGATCACAGGAGGAACTTTCAAGGTTACTGTCAAAAGTTAGCATTGAACAGAAGTGGAAGTGACTGGGACACTGCCCTGAAGTCACATAAACACCAAGCAGACACACAGACCTGTGACTTAAGCCTTTGAAACATCTGGAGAGCTGAGAAAAAATGATCTGCATATCTGCTTGTTGACAGACGCCTGCAGGGATTGTCTGTTCTTTCAGCATCAAACACTTTGGCCGTCTCCTTTGCTCTGTCTCGTCTCTGTGTGTCTCTCACCTGCAACCAGTCACACACACGTTCGTCTTCCCCTGACGATGCTGAGCAGAAATCACACTTGCACCACACCTTGTCCTCTCTCTAATTAGGCCCAATTTGTTTAGTGCAGCTCCCACCAGTGGCCACAGAGGTGCGCTGCAGGCTGACGGTGAAGAGGCTGGAGTGTTGTGAGTGGACTAATGTCAGGAGGGTTAAGTCAGCTTAACGAGCGTATGTTCTGAAGCGAGGCCAATCTGTCTCAATCAAGCAAATCAACAACCTCAGCAGAAAATAGCAAATCTGTGCAACATATCACACAGGGTGAAACACAAACATGGAGCATCCTGGGTCTGCAGAGCCTCTGTTAACTATTGATACTACTACTACAAGCCTGAAACACACAGTTCAGTTCAGTCAATCAGTTGCTAATGATCAAAAAACATTGATATCAATCCATAAATGTTTAAAGAGGAGCCCTTGAAGTCCCAAAACATAGAGACAGCCATTTGACACCTATTATAATAATCTAATAATATTTTTTTGTGTCAAATATTAGTAAACTGAAATTTTAGTGGATTTTTTGAGGCAGGTTGCACAAGAAAAGTTAAATAAATTTAAATTTAATGATGAATTAAAAAAAAAAAAAATCATCATAATGTGCTATAACTTGCTTTGTGTTTTCCGAAGCCTTCCACCCCTTCAGTGGCTGTGTTCTCCGGTTGTCATGGAAACAGATTAATTGTTAATGAAGGATGGTTTCTAGCATCCTTGATTTTACTGGTGCACTGACCCCTGTGCTGATGGTCACAGCTTCTGAGGTACATGAGGACACATGGTTCATAACAGTTTGACATAGTGACTGGTGAGTAGAGGTAATGCATTAAGAGAAAGAAAGATGCATCTGAAAGTTTTCTCTGATTATAAGAAAGCTCCACAGGACACCTTGAAGCTGGGTTAGAATTAATAATCTTGTAGGGTTGTACAGTTAAGGAAGGTCAATCGCAAAGGCCACACAGACAGAGGAGAGGATTGAGACAGTCAGTTTCAGAAAGAAATTGCTGGACACAGCACAACCTTTCTTTATCTGATGTCAGAAAGGTGTGTGTAGGAGGAGGAAGTTTCCGAAGCTACTGAGCAGTTCTAAAGAAACACTCCAGCAGCTATAAAGCACATAAATAGTCCTTACTGCACTTCAAAACTGTTGATGTGATGAGATTGCATCATTTGGAAAAGCCCCTCACTGTGATCGCAGTGTCACGAGTATAAAAACTAAGGCCAGTGTGTGTCTTCAGATACAGGTTATCAGAGGAGAGGGCAGCGGATAAAGGATGTTTCCTTTGAGGTGGATGTGGGACAAATAATGTCACTCATATGGTTTTTTAACACCCACTACTTGCACCATTTTATCACAACATTTAACAAAGATCCCTCTGTTTTAATTTAAAATTAAATAAAATTATTACAATTAATTTAATTTCAATGTCAGTTTTTGCACAAAACTGGGTAAAGTAATAGCAAAGGTTCAAACCACAGTCAGTCAATTTAAAAACACTCCTGTCACCACACACAGATAAAGCCCACAATCAATACCTGCACTGATGATGATGTAGCTGGAAAACAGTATTGGCAGAGGAGAGTGTGACAGCTTCAAACACATGTAGCAGTAATCAGATTAAACGACAGTGATTATGACCTGAATCTTACTTTTTGAAATCATCTTGGTGCATTGCTTTTTTTTTTGCTGTACTGCTTCGGGTTTTCCATCGAGCTGCTGTCACACAGTAGAGGCAGATCCCCATCCTGTTGAAAAGTGGGTCACCGAGGAGGCCCAGATGTACCTGTAGGTAAACAGACAAGGCACTGTCACCCTCAGACCACAAGGAACAGGAAGCACAAAGTGACCAGACAGACACTCTGAATTTCCCCCCTAGTCTTCGGGTTTTCTATCATGTGGTGACACTGGTTGACAGAGGCCCGGCTCCCGGCCTGGTGACAGAAATGAAGAGTGAGGCTGCAGTCGGCGCTGATCAGAGATCTGCTCCTCATTCCTCAGCAGGTGTGCTAATGGCCTCAGACAACACTGGAGGCGACTGGCAGGCACTCTGTGTCAGGCAGGGCTACTTAAGTCTTTACTGAGAGAGACAGACATGGAACTACTATTACATATTTTTCATAGGGTTTAATTTAAAGGGGATATACTATGGAAAATCTTCTTTAAAGTCTTATATATGAACTGTTTGGTATGTGGCTGCCTCCAAGTCCACTAACAGTGAGATTTTAATACCATCTCATTGTTGCATGAGTTGCTTGAAGAGAAATACCTGTGGTAAATCGAGCCGTTAGCTAATCCCTCCACAGTATCCCACGTGCTCTCCCACAGCGTCGGAAGTGTAGGATTTCTCTGTTACAAGAGTTTAGCTGCGACATGAGTACAGCCAAAACTCATGTTAAGGTTGTAAAATCCCACACATGTCGTTACACAGGCTGTCGGCTTCACAGCGGAGTGAATTCGTCTCATTTTCGTTTACTCGCGTTGCGCTGGTTTCCTGGTTACAGCGACGGCGTCATTACGTCAGTGCATAGCAACGGAGTGGAGCGTCTTAAAGGTACAGGCACCTAAAAACAACCCGTTCTGAGGAGATCTGGTGCTGAGTACTTTTGAGGCAGACTGAAATACATGAACAGAGTGGAATTTCACCAACAAACTTCACAGACATGTTCTATAAGACTTATTTAAACTTCCCTGAAAACCAGTGTAATATATCCTCTTTAAAAGTCACTCTTGAAATGGTTCAACTTAGCTGAATTTAAACAGTACCTGTGGTCTGAACTTTCCTACGAATGCAAAGCAAGAAGCAGAAGCACAATCAAAATACATATCATTATCTTCATTTATGTAGGAAATGCTTAAGCAACTTTGGGACTGAACCAAGGAGTGGTACTGTAGTTGTGTTGATTACTGATTCAATTATTTCTGAACTTGTAAATGAAGTTTCAAGTCTGCAAAAACTCAATGAGTGCAGGTGAGTCCCTCTGCAGGAGCTTAAACCAGATTTCACACCATCCTGTTAATGCTCAGTAAAGGTTTGACAGAGACAGAATCCACCGGTTTCAAACTATAGCAAACATGGTGCATTTACATGTAATGTTCATAAAGGTCTTAACACTGATGCTGATGCAACAAGAACAAACCACTTCAGTCCTTTACCTGAACATTTAAATAATAAAATTCAATGGGACTGAGGTGCTGAACAGATTTTTAAAATGTGTATGTTCCTTGTGTAACATTTACAAAATATGTCCTATTTAATGTTTCTGTTAGAGAAAGAGATTTTTTTAAATGTACCTCCATGAAGCTGTACACTGGACAATTCATGTTTTAAGTGCAATTAATGGAACATCAATTAGTTTAACGACGGCATTGCAAAAAAAACCCAATGAGAGCAGAGTTAATGTGAACGCTGGACTGTGGACGACGTCAGTTATTTATTTTTTGTGCTGTGGTTCATGTGGTACACTGAGTGACCCTGCACCTCCATGACATCTCTGAAGCAGCAGCATAAAGAGAAAAAAAAAGATTTCAGATACCTCAGGAACGCCCCCTGCTGGATATCTCAGCTATTACAATCAGCCCACACACCCTAATCCCTGACGTTAAACCTCTCATACCTCCATTTCCCATGAGTCTGTGTTTCCCTCCAACACATTTCCCTCCGTCAGAGAGAGAGCTGTATTTCCAGAGATTTTACTGTATTATATAGAAACAGGAGGAAAGAAGGGAGACTGAACAGCATGTTATTTTTTTGTGTGTGATCCATGTGCACTGTTGACGTCAGGGGAGCAGAAATCCTCCTCTGACTCTTTCTTTAGGAGCTTATAAATTGCAGAAACAAATGATTTCTGAAGGAGGAAGCTGTTATTTATTATTAAAGGTGGCTTAACTGTGTATTGTACTGTTGTTTTTTTATTCATGAGATTAAAGCTTACACATGACAAACCTTTGATTTGCTGCTTTTTATTGAACGAAGGTATTGATCTGAAAGCTTTCAACATGCTGCCTGTGTTCAGATTGTACATGTCATTTATATCCAGTGAAATCCACTTAAAAAATAAAAACTCAGTTGTGTTGTCAGCAGTTTAATGTACTGTATAAATACAGTATGTACATGTTTCCAACCAGCTGGATATTCATTTCACTATTAAATGACATAAAAATACAGTGTAATATAATCTGTCCTCTTTTTAAATGTAACTATAATGAAATTCTTATCTTTAATAGATCAAAAAAATCAAATAAAAAACATTGTTTCACCGCCAGACTTCCTATGTTAACCAAGTATTGAGACAGATACTGTCATAACCAGTCATCCTCAGCATCACATTCAGATCTTCAAATGTCACAGATATGAAGTTGGAGTACTTCAGTTCAGGTCACTGCAAATATACTGTAGCCAAGGGAGGACTGGTTGGAAGAGGGAGTTTGTAATCATCTGATTTGATCAAAATGTTTCACCTGCAGATTTGACAAAACTTTTAAAAATCTGCAACGGTGCAGGGGAAACTACAAAGCCAATACAGACATATTGTTTATTAATGCATCGAGCAGCTACAGAGGGATTTTATAGTTAGTTTTGCACCACTTAGTTTTGTTTCCACTTAAGAAATTCAATCTTTCCTCTCCTTTAGTCAGCTTTGTGCAGCTGATAAATCCTCCATCAGGTCATCTCTACCTGTGTCTGTCAGCTGTTTGTTGCTGAGCAGAGAGAGTACAGTGGCTTTTTTTTTTTTTTTAGGCTTTTCCACTGAAAACAACTTCCTGCTGCAACTGAAAACCACACGGTGAGAGCAGTGGAAGTGAAGCAGTGAGGTTAAAACCATAGACTGTGTATATGAAGCAAGTGAGGCTCAAAAATGCAATAAAGTGTCCTGAGGACCCAAAAAACCCGGGTTCAAGGGTCAGACCCGCCTCCTCACTCCTCCCTTCATATCCAAATATGGTCACTTCTGGTTCCAAACAACCAGCATGGCGATGTTCAAATACCTCCTGTCTATGGTTAAAACTCAGTGTGAAGCTTCTGCAGGTTCAGCTGATGCTTTAAGATTTACTGTGTTTTTATACTTTGTGTAAAAAAAAAAAAATCAAATGATCACAAACCAGCTGGTCCTTGGGAACACAGCCCTGCAGCAGTGACTCAGTCGTACTCATTATAAAATGCAGCAAACTGCCTGAGGAGGACGTGGTCTGATTAAATGTTTACAGATAAAACACTAACACAGTCAGCCTCTCGTTAACCTGACACAAAGTCCCAGTGTGCATCACATGTCACACAGCAAAAAAATAGAAATGCATATATGTTGATTGAAGTAACCTAAAAAAAATAAATGCATTAGAAAATTCATAGTTTGCTGTGTTGCCGTGGCGACTGAACCTCCCCATGAGCCAGTCACGGGGCGCGCAGATCAAACGCAGAGGAGAGCAGCAGCACTATCTCCGCTCTCCCTCTCAGAGCGGTTCATGTATGCTGTCCAAAATATCCACCACTGATCTTTTCTGATGTCTCTCTCTCTCTGTCTCATGTGGTTTTGTCTGCACGTTGCTGCCGTCTCGTCTCGTCACCACAGAGTTATGTTTTCAGTGTTAGCAAAACCCGGGTTCTCTCTGAGCCTCCAGTACGTCCCGTTCGTCAGCCACACGTCCCGTCCACAGGAATCTTTGGCTTTCCTGAAGACACACAGGAAGAACTTTCATGTATTTGCACAGGAACAAAACCAGAAAACCAGAGAATATGAAGATATATTAATGCTGGGGCAAAGCTGGTGTCTGTGCAGTTTAAATCAAATAATAAATATACATAATTGCAGCTGCACCATCAAAAATGTAATGGGTTTTAATGGATTTATTGGAAATTTTTGCATTAATTTCTTAGTTAGCAACTGTTTTTTGAAGCAAAAACACCAAAAAATGATAATTCTGGGTTCCTAAATATGCTCACAGTGTATTAAATTTAATTTGAATGGTTTTTGGAAAAATGTGGGACATTTTACACGGTTTAGAAATATTTATTGGATGAATTATTTGATTGTGTGATGGTAAAACAAAAATAATTCAGTTTAAACAATTCACTCATGATATTTATTCAATGTAAACATAAAGGAGAATAACTAAAAGTACTTCAAAGATACAGTGTTGCATTTGTTATGCATTTGTTGCAGCAAAGCAGATTATTAATAACACACAGACGAACAGTTTGTTCCCATTGATCTGTCACCAGGATGATGAAGAGGAGTCAGCTTACTTGAAAAAACGTGGGACGTGCTCTTCACCCTTCTTGCTGAGCTCTTTCCTCCGCTCCCTCTGGATTTCCTCCAGCTCGTCCTTCTTGTTGTCGGATTCCTCCACTTTTCCCTCCTCCAGCATCCTGCAAAAAGATGGAGGTAAGACAATAACACTCACATCTTATGACTGGATTATCACAGATTATGAAGAGTGCTCACCGTTGGTCGGGGCGTAGTCGGGAGTCTGTGGGAGGCAGCAGAGGCGTCAGGTCTGGTGTGAGTTCATTCAGCTCCATGGCGAAGGTGGAGAAGCCATAGTACAGCAGGTAATCCTTTGGCTGGGGATCTGTAGGGTGACACAAGCCTCTCAGGTGAGCCGCTGCGCAAACGTGATGCTTGGATTTGCTTAATCATTTCACTTCTCTCTCAGGACAGTCAGGACAGAGAGTGGTGGTCTGATCTGACTTCAAACCGACCACCAGGAGTCAACATGTCTGCAGACGTGTGTTTGGACTCACTCGGCTTCCAGACGCACTTCGGAGTCGGCAGCGTGTCGCAGAAGATGCCTTCGTGCCACAGACCTCCGAACCGGTGGATGACGCTCCCGCTTTGGTCCAGCACCGTCCCCTGCACCTCGTTCTTGTTGGTGTCTGAGCCCCAGTAACGAGACTGGACAACAGCAAAAACAAGTCAGTCAGATTGAAGCAGCAACATGAGGTGAAGGGCTGAGTCGCGGGGGAAACTGTTTTTATTCACCTTGACAAAAGTAATCTTGCAGGTGCAGACGTTGCTCTTGAGGTTTTTGATGGTCACCTCTCCGTAATGCTCCAGATATCGCTGCTGGCTGAGGACGTTGTGGATGCAGGTCACTACTTTGTTCCACTCGTAGTGGTCTCCATACCTGGGGAAACATTCAGCGGGTTTAGTCAGAGATCAAACAGTTTCTGGATCCAGCTTCTCAAATGTTTGGATCTGTTGGTGTTTTTATATAATTGTAAGATTGTAACATTTTGGAGAGAGAATAAGACTTTTAACCCATAAGAACCCACAGTGAGGCCTGTGGCAGTGGTCGGTAAGTTACATATCTACAGCTTTATCTGGATTCTGTAACATAAGTAACATTCAGATCTGCAGAGGTCTCTTCATTGTGGTCCATTGATCTGTTTTATATCCTTCAATCTTCCTTAAAGTGTGTCCAGGTCCTTCTGGGTTCAAACATTTTAGGATCATTTTTGCAGGTATTAAGAAAGTTAATTTATTCAAAAAATGCTTAAAAAATACACTTGCAATGAAGTGTATTATTAAAGACATTTACAGGTTAAGTCCTTTGAGCATAATGTCAACAAACATGATTTACTGCACATTGTTGTCGTACTGTGTAAAATATGATATAGTTGCAGAGAGGTGCTCAGTGTACACTAATGTCATGTAGTGTGTAGACAAAGAAATTTACTTGGTCAGGAGTTTGTGGGTTGTATTGTGTTTGTATTGTTGCCATAAAATCTAAAATTTAACCTGCACATTAAAACATGTCGGGTTGTTTTAACCCAGAGCTGGATCAATATGGACGAACTACAGGCTGGCTTCATTTAATCAGGTGTCAGCTCATAATTACCCAAAATAAAATTTGCTGAAATTGCACACCTAAACCTTGTAATGGATGGTTCAGAGTGTGATCTAAATTACCTACAGTTAAAGTAATATTTTCCACAGTCTCCAAAACCAGGCCTCTGTCAGGCTGTTTGGCTGCTGATCCACCAGCAACAGCACATGTTCAGTGTTATGTGTCACTTTGACTGGCAGCAAACTCCGACTACAGTTCTGCATTTGTTTCTTATTGAGCTGAAGTGTCCGAGGATATTTAACTCAGCAGTGGTTGTTGTTGAGGTGGGATTTCAAACCTTTCCATAAATTAGAAAGATGTCACTGATGGGAGCTCAAAATAATGTTGAGTTACATTAAATTCTGTTGATTTTTCTAATATCAAGATAAGTTTTACAGATTTTTTGCTGAAAAACAAACATGAAAACACCTCCTCTGTGCGTTAATTATGCCCCATCCTGATGCGGAGGCTGTGTGAGCCATCACAGCCACAACATGGACAGATGGTTTCAGTCGGTCCTGCCTGCGGTGCCTGAGATCAGTGTCATTTTAAAATGATAATATTCATACAAAGTGTTTCGCGCCTCATTGCACCGAGCTAAATGACGAGATCCTCTCATAAAATATGATTTTCAGTTACACCTAATGGCCTAACTGTCACGCCTCATCTACCAGAGCGGCGGTGAACTGGATTAAAAGTAAACACACAAAAATGAAGCAGCACTGTTTACCTGGGAAGAGTCACGTTCACCATTCCTGTCGGCATGATCTCCAGCGACTTCCCCCAGAATTTATTTTTCCATCGCTGATCTGTTCAGAGGTGCAAACAGGTGTTGATGACTCCAGATAATGTATGTGCACATCCAGGAGCAGCGTTTTAAAAGCATTTCAAAGTCAGAGGAGGGAAACAGCTGTTGCCGCTACCTCTGGTCCACACACACACACACACACACACACACACACACACAGACAGGAGACACTGACCTTGCCAGAAGGAGAAGTTGTCGGAGTCTGCGTGGCAGGCGGAGATGGGAGGATGGTGGCAGACCTGGTGAGGTACAGTGAAGAGAGTGACGTCCATTAAAGTGTTTTTCTGTCGTGGTTTTTGAGTTTTGGTTCTGTTATCCTATTTGGAGCCAGAAGTGTCCATATATGGATATGAAGGGAGGAGTGAGGAGGCGGGTCTGACCCTTGAACCCGAGGACACAACTTGAGTTCAGGCCTCACTGGAAATGTAGAGTATGTGTTTTCTTGTTCTCTAAGTTACATTTGTACACAACAAGCTGCAGAAAAACATCAAAGAAATATTTCAATATTCATGTATTTTATTCAGAACTACGTCTCTGAGCTGTGTCAGTAATTAACCGCTGTGTTGAGGACTGACACTTAATTATTTACACCTAATTGCTGCTCATTTAAAAATAAATGATTGAAACCTTTGTGTTAATCTTTCATAACAGGATTTGTTACCATGATTATATTAAAGCCATAAATCACTGTGTTGCTCATGTGTGACTGAGTGGCTCAATTAAAGCAGGGGGTGATCCATCTTAATTCAACAAGAGGAGATGATGGGAGCTCATCTTTTCCCGTTTTTAGAGAGTATTAGTTTAACTGTCCTGCACCGACCGACCGGTCAGCGCGGTCACAGGTACCTGCTCACTGATGAAGTGGAAACCTCGGTCCTCTCTGATGCACTCGAACGTCTCCCCCAGCACCGGGTTGAAGGGCTTGTAGCGGTTTCTGAACGTCGCAGTGGAATAACCAGAGATAGCGAAGGCAGCAATGTAAACCTGCAAAATATAAAACTCAAGTTTAAGAAGAGAATACTGCAATAACTGCACTCTGACGTATATCTGAGAGGACTATCTCAACAAGACAAACACTCAGGGGGTCATACCATCCTCTGGAAGGGGTCCGGGGTGTTGTTGGCGGTGTCCAGCAGCTCACTGTACTCCAGCTCTTCACACAGCCTCTGCAGCAGGTTGACAGGCTCATTGAGAGCAGCCGGCATGGACACTCGAGCCAAGTCCTTACCTGAGGAGAAACACCGCATGGATCTCAGAAACCTTACTTCTACTCCAGTATTTCTTGTGTGAGGTTATCAGTGCAGTGTAGTCCAGACCTATGTTGTTGTAGAGGATAGCCATGAGGCCCACGTGGCTGTTGTCGGGACAGTGAGCGGGCAGCTTGGTTCGGCGCCCAGTGCTCTTGGGAACCACGCTGTTGGGAGTCCTGGAAATGCTCGCACGGTATTTCCGTGTGGCCGATCCTGAAATGTTGACAAAAGGAAACAAAATCAATCATACTGGTGATGAACAGAGAGTTTAGTGGGTCAGGTCATTGGTTTTTCATGCATTCGGTCACAAAACAAAGGTGTATTGGACAAATTCAGATGTAGACATGATGAAGGCACGACAGGAACAGGTACATTTTATCCTGTGAGGAACATATTTGAGGCAATACACTG
Source organism: Pseudochromis fuscus (assembly GCA_900323345.1). Classification (NCBI taxonomy): domain Eukaryota; kingdom Metazoa; phylum Chordata; class Actinopteri; family Pseudochromidae; genus Pseudochromis; species Pseudochromis fuscus. The sequence continues at coordinate 27,728 of OOFC01015259.1, forward strand.
TAGTTGTTGACATATTTTACTAAAACCCACATCAAACACATGGAGGACCACAAGGAAAATCTAAAGAAATGGTCTCCAGAAAATCTGCAGACCATTTCATACAATACTTGTGTCCAACCCTACCACACCAGACACTGATGGGCTTTAATATACTGTGCATTATAACACCTTGGTCAAAGTATACACAGTTCTGTCAATGTCAACAAAAGTTTAAAAAGTATAATCTTCATAAAAGTAGAAATAACGCTTTGATGACATCGTCCAGTTGAAACGAGTTGGTGTCTTAAGATTAAACAGTTTTCTTACTTCTGATATTTTTTATTCTACATCTGTGCACCTGTGTACATTTTTGTAAAAATACTCAGTTCTACTTTTAGCTTTTATTCTGTTTTTATTCTATACTTGTGTAGTCAGTGTACATTTCTGGTTAAAGTCTTATTTCTACATTTGCATATTTTATATTTTTGTATTTCATATCCTCTTATTTTGAAGTTATTTTAAAACCTTTTTCCACTCTGTACTTTTTCCTGTTTCTGCTGCAGTGACAAAAAAATTCCCCAGCGTGGGATAAATAAAGTGAAATCGTATCTTATCGTATCTTGTCGTATTGTACTGTATTGTATCGTATCTTGTTGTATTGTATCGCATCGTATCTTGTTGTATGTATCGTATCTTGTTGTATTGTATCTTGTTGTTATTGTATCGTATCGTGTCGTATCTTGTTGTATTGTATCGTATCGTGTCGTATCGTATCTTGTTGTATTGTATCGTATCGTATCTTGTTGTATCGTATCGTATCTTGTCATATTGTATCTTGTTGTATTGTATCTTGTTGTATTGTATCGTATCGTATCTTGTTGTATTGTATCGTATCGTATCTTGTTGTATCGTATCGTGTCATATCGTATCATGTTGTATTGTATCTTGTTGTATCGTATCGTATCTTGTCATATCGTATCTTGTATTGTATCT
>OOFC01015261.1:0-10164 GCA_900323345.1 Pseudochromis fuscus
GCGGAGGTCATCAAGGCGCACGAGGCGGGCAGCAAAAAGGTGTCGAAAACGAAAGGGAAGAAGGGCAAGAAGGGGAAGCAGAAGGATGAGACGAGCAGCATCCTGAAGGAGCTGAAGAACGCCCTGAGGCCCGTGTCGGTGGAGAGGAGAGGGGAGGAGGGCAGCAGGCCGTCCACGCCAATGAGGTCAGCCCATGATCAGCTGATGGAGTCCATCCGCAGCAGCAGCATCCGCTCCCTGAGACGGGTGAGGGACACTTCAATTATGATTTTTACCTCAAAATATGCTGTAACATTAATGCCTTCATCTACTTTTTGAAACTAGAATAATGTTTTCAGGGAAATGTGGCAGAACATTTCTTCCATGACGGATATAAATCACTGCTTTAGGTAAAAAGTTTCCAGCAGAAATACTGCAGCATAAAACACAAGCAAAGTACTTCATGCAACTGAACAAGTAGGGAGTTTAATTTAGACGAGGATGACACAGAGTCAGTGGTGTCTGAGTCATCTCTGTGGCTGACATGGTATGTTCTGTCTCTACACTGGGGTAGGCAGGCAAAAGGCTGCCTGCCACCAGCCAGCACTGTGGTATGATCACAATGCTTTCACCGCCAAAGAGAGAGATATGCAGCAATACCAAAGTATAGCCAATAATAATAATGCCAGCCAAACCACTCACGTACTTTTACTGTGAAGAGGCAGATAAGATGATCTATAGAAAAAATAAGAAGGAAGTAAAACACAGATAATAAGAAAACCCAACAAATGAAAGGAGGTTAGGGCTGAGAAGAGAATTAAACTCATCTAAGCTGTGTTTTGTGCGCTTGTTTTTATCTTTGTGAAGAGAGATAAGTATTACTTTGCCCACAGCTCGTTATATTGTTAGAGTGGAAAATGAGCTGTGCCCTCAGATAGAGGGGGTCTCCGGCTGGAGCTGTGAAATTCCTGCCACTTAGTGCAGGTATTTATAGAAAGCGTTGACTCGAGCTTCGATAAAGACAGACATAACACGTTACCACAGCACGCAGCAACAACACACACTGGACAAAACACTAACGGAGGACATTAGGTTGTAATAATCCTGATGGCAAAGCTGTGCATGGTAAAAATCTATGACAGTCAGGAATTCAGACATATGAAGTAGAAAAAAATCACTTAGCAAGAAAACAGCCTGACTAAAAAGCATTTATGACAGGAAAATATTGATTAAAAGTTATCAAAACAATTAATTCATGTATCAGGAGGCAGAGAAAGCTGTGTAAAAAAGAATTGCTTTTTGTACATGAAGCAAGTGGGGCTCAAAAATGAGACCAATGCAGAAAAAGTGCAATACCCTTGATGACCACTGGAGGCTGGCTCCAAAAACTCTTGCTCTAATTGACTTCAATTTAAAAAATCTGCATTTTCAATCATGAAATATTCACTTAATACATTTGTTTTTCTACAAATCATTCATGTGTTTAGCTAAAGTAAATTCTTCTCCTTAGTGATCTCGTGGTATTCAGTAGATATTAGGCTTCAAAAAGAAGATTATTTAGGGGTGTGGTTAGCTTGATTGACAGCTCTGGTCTCCAGTTAGACCATTGGGCAGTGACCTGGGTTTCAAGGGTCAGACCTGTCTCCTCACTCCATATTCAAATATGGTCACTTCTGGCTCCACACAACCAACATGGCAACGTTCAAATGCTGAACTCCTGGCTTTAAAACGCCACTCCACAAACCAATGGGTGATTTCACGCTTGCTTTGTCCATTTCTATATACAGTCTACGGTTTGGATTTAAAGCTGCTCAGAGTTTGGGCTTGTTGAACATCCTCTGGGAGGTTATTACAGGTTGTTGCTGCATCACAAGTGCAGTGTGTAATAGGTCAGTTTTGCTTCCTTTCATGGGCAATGCAAAACTACATTCTTGTAATCGCAGATCAGAAGTCGTTATCACGAACTTTTTAATGTTACTCAGTCACAAACAGTGAGTCACCTCCATCCATCTCAGTCCTGTCTTTGCTGTCATCATTGATATTTCTTAAACTAACACATCATTGATATTTTCCAGGTGGAGGTCCCACATCATCTACGATAATACGAGCAGTGATACAGGAGACGAGCTGGTGCTGACAGAAAGATCTGCATAATGATGACGATGGAGTGACCAACAGTGATGAAAACGTGTGAGGAGGCTAAAACTCAATTCTTACTCATTTAAAAAAAAAAAAAAAAAGCTACTGGAAATTTGCACTGCAATCATAGCTTTACATGTTTAAGTTTTTTTAATTATTAATACACAATAGAAAACTACTGTTTAATTTTGAAATGAGTTGACTGATTTGTTTACGAAGTTTTCTAAATCTTGTAAAATTGTAAATATGTTGTGTTGTTGGTTGAACTATGTGTTAATTTCTAAATATAACCATTTGCTGTTTACAATACGACTCTCTGAGATAGACTGTTTCCTCATTCTTTGGTTTCTGGATGAAAGAAAATGGGTCAAGCTGTCGTGCAGAAGTTAAAAGAAGCAAACTGGTTTCTCTTTCTTTTTTTGTTTATCAGTGAGTCAGCCAACTGGTCATATTCCCACTTCGACACATTCACAATACACCCACTCCTGTTAGCACGTATGAGAGCAGGGCTTTTGCGCACATTGTTTGACCAGCTCACTATTCATGACAAAAGAAGACACAGAATAGACGCTCATTACAATAACACGCATTTTTATGACAACTTTTATGACTTTTATGACACAGCAATAAAAAATAGCCATAAATAAAACTCTGTGAGGTATAAAAGCTGCACTATGTGATGACCTTTAAAATGACCGAGCAACTTTTATGAAAAGAAATAACAGTGTTTCTCTTGAAAATGCTAAGCTACATTTGTAAACAGTAAAAGACAACTTTATTTGGTCCAGTGCACTCAGGGGGTTTTGTGTAACCTGATTTAACATTCACGGAGATACTGTACAGTTGTTAACATTTTACGGGCTACGTTACCTTCCCGATAACAAACATTTTCTGCTTTAGTTGTCATAAATATACACAGAAAATATTTTACATACAGCTTGTGATTAAAATACTGACTCCACTGTTACGTGCCACAATAAGCTGCTAATGGGTGTAATATGTATCAAACAGACTTGAGGTGAATGTTAGTGCTCTCTGTTTCAGATTCTGGATCAGATTCAGACTAAACAGTTTGGATTTCCAGTCAACAAAGTTACTTTGTTTACAGCCACATGTTGGAGAGTCAGGTTCCGCCTCCTGTCAGCCTCCCTGACGTCAGCCAATCAGAGGAAACGTGGGGTCAAAACTGTCCAATTCAGACAGGGAATGACTACACTGATGGCCATAAAAAACTAAATATGAACTTTGTTGAACTACAATCTATGCAACAGTACTCTAGAGGAGGCTCCTACAATAAAACTGGAAATGAGCATAATAAGTCTTAGCCCATATAAGTTATTGAATATTGATGAATTCTGCTTTTTATATGTTACACTACCAGTCAAACGTTTGGACACACCTGATACAATCAATGGTTTTCCAATGACAACAAAGACTGTGTCCATGTTTCATATGTTTCCAGCTTTAACATGATTGACAACACTTGTGTCACTCCCACTGTCAAACACAGGAGAGCCAGAGTTAGAGTCTGGGGATATTTTGCTGGTTCACAGAATATTCACCCAGTAAACCTGGATGTTTTGGTTGCTGTATGTGCTCAGTTGTTTTTTGGAAATGTTTTGTGTCACTTATTTTTAGTAAAAGTTGGTCCAACAGGGTTTTATAGGGTGTGTCCAAACTTTTGAATGTTATATTATTAAATACGACTTTTACATTTCACCATTCAGCCCAACCTGGTAAACATCGCAAGTTAACAGTTCCTGGTGCAGCTGGTTCGACTGAAAGCTATTCTTGACCACAGAAGCATATAGACAATTAATAGATGGAAGAGATGCACTGACATGAGCGAAAAGAGATTGAGTTAGATGATGAATCAGAGCGGCGGAGAGGTGGCACGTCGGGAGGAAGACACCGAGAGCATGTGAGAGCGGGGATGACAGATGTGAGTGAAGGCAAAAGACTGAGAGATGTGAGCTATTAGTATCGGCCTCCTAATCCTTGTCTCGCATGTGTGTAGATGCCTTGGAAGAGTTCCCTGACTCCTAAATACACAGTGCAGCTGTTCAGAGACGACACAGTCGGGGGGCTCAGGGGTGGCAACAACAAGGAAGCCATAAAATGTGTTATGACAGAAAATTCAAAAGGATACCAGAAGTTGCAGGCAGTGTCCAGACAGTACAAAAACTTATACTGAAAAAACAAATTTCCGATTTAAATACTGGCAGATGTGTAATAACTTGTGTTACATCACCTCTTTAGTTTGTTTTGCCTTTTTATCTGCATCTCCAACCTCATACATATACATGATTAAATACATATATTGCTCCAGCAAAGTACATTTTCATGCTTCCTAGTGTTTCTATGGAAGGTAAACATACGTAAATTAGATATGGGAGATAAGAGGACACTGAAATGTTTTTTAGTCAGTGTATAACTTGCACTGTGGAAGTTCTGTCTCCCTCTTCTGGTGATATGAGCAATTAACACTGTCCACCCATGCGTACAACAAATATCCCGTGGCGACAGTTGCCTCCGTCAGCCCTCTGGCAAACCAATAATCGCTGGCGCCAAAGCGAGCATGCTGCCAGAGAAAACAAAACTAAAAACTCTGATCTACCATTGGACTAAATGGGATTCATGAATGTAGTTTTAAAAAAAGTCCAGCAGTCCCCCCACCTCCCCATCAAACCCCCTGCTTAACAACCAACTGCTCAATGGCCTTTTCAAGTACAGCAGCTTGGTTTGCACAATACATTCCTTTAGCTAAGTGTCCTAAGTGTGAAGCTTCCTCTGCTGAAGCCCAGCACTTTGTCACATCTGTCAAACTGTCAATAGAGGGGATCCCTCCATAAAATTCATCCATAAAAAGCATAACTGCAAGTGTGGTCAGTGCACTCTGAGTGGACACATTATCTGCATGTGGATGTGGAGATTTGTGACCACCATTCTCTGAACCACAATGGTACAGCATTTTCTACGGTTAAAGTATTTGACCTTAGAGTTAATAGCATCACAATCATACTAATGACTTTATATGTGAGTTACACACATTTTCTTTACATTCATTATTTACATTTATAGTAGAAATTATCCTAAAGAAAACAATTGCACTGTACACAATTATTACCCTTTTTTTTCCCATCGAGTGTAAAATGTTAGTGCTGCTTCTGTGTGTGCGTGTGTGTGTGTGTGTGTGTGTGTGTGTGTGTCTCTATGGAAGTATTGTATCCAAGCATTGCCACACAAGTGGAAAGTTTCATACCTGCTCTAATCCCTGCCATAGGAGAACTGATACAGGGTCAGCTGATGTGGACATTAACTAAAAATAAATGGTCACAGTGCAGTATTGTTGCAGTCAGTGCAGAGGCTTCTAAAAATATTTATTTTTAGTTCCTCAATTTGTCCTTTTTCCTGGAGGTTTGTCTGTCTGTCTGTCTCCCCCCTGAAGACTTGAAGGCTTTTAGTTTTGTACATTTCTATTAATAGATGCACATGAGGTTGAGGAACAGCAGACTGTTTGTAGAATGAACGAAGGTAACTCGACAACATGAGGTCACAGTTTGAAGCTGGGAGTTTGGTGTGTTGGTTGTTTGGAGCCAGAATGACCATATTTGGAAATGGAGGGAGGAGTGAGGAGGCGGGTCTGACCCTTGAACCCGAGGACACTGTCCAGTGTGCATAGCCCTGTTCAGACTTAGCTACTTACATCCATATTTGGCAACAGGGACACAAGTGGACAACCGAGATGCAGAGTTCACAGCTGGTATTTACGTGTGATAGGACAGGCAGGGTGAGATCAAGGAGACTAAACACCAGGAAACCAGTGTTTTTTTTTTCCGGCACATCCTTATCCGAGACGTGTCAGGATGGTATGTGGTCATGTGTCCCAGACCACCTCTGCATATGGTTTGAATGATGTGCTGTCAGTGCATTATAGTGGTTGTTCACACTTGTCTCCTTGTAACTCCAAATGGATGTAAGTATGCAAGTCTGAACGGGGCCTGTGAGACTTCAGAGTTGGTCTCATTGGAAATCAGACCTGTCAATCAAACTAACCACGCCCCTAAATATTCCTCTGTTTGAAGACTAATATCTACTCAATATTGATTTTCTTTCATTCAGATGGATCACAGATCTCCAGTAAGAATTAACTGTAGCTAATTACATCAGAATGACATGACATTTTTTGACTATTTCATGAATGAAAATGCAGAATTTTGAAGTCAATTGGAGCCAGCATCTAGTGGTCATCAGTGTTATTGCAGTTTTTTCATTTCAGCATTAGCCTTATTTTTGAGGCCCTGTTGCTTCGTCCATTTCTATATACAGTCTGTGCCCCTGTTACATAATTTGCTCCAGAGTTACGAGCTGTCCTTATGTTTACACCCTCAGTCATCTAGTTTTCACTTCTACCCGGCTCTCTGGAGGACATGTTAACGATAAGGACTGTTGATCACCCATCACTCAGCTGTTACCAGATCTGTCCAGCTCCATGATCCTTGCATTCATCACTCCCAAAACACACACATACACAAATGCTCAGATTACATGCTGGTCTTACATGATTGTGATCTCTTATTCACACAAATGCAGCAAAGTATTTGTTCCATTATTAACTGAAGTGTATGAACATCATAAAAAAAACAAAGGAAACAGTAGTTCTTTCCCAGGAAATACATTTTTATTTCTGAAATTATGCATCCTAAAAACAAAGTCTTGAAGAAACATCCATTATGACAGGACATGAAGGTAAAATATACCCAAATACCCTAGTATGTAAATATCAACCTTTTATTGGAGTGTACACTGTAAGAGTTTATTTGTCCAGCCTCTGTGAAAAGGCTTGGTGTCCATAATATCCTATTAACCGAGTTACCTACAGAAGCTAACATCAGCAAAAAACAAAACAAAAAACAAAACATGGCTAGATTGTTTTCCCCAAGAAGTATCTTAATATTTGATGAAAGAGTCTGTTTTTTTGTTTTTTAACATCAAACAAGTGGCAATTTGTCTCTCAAAGACACAATTTGAACAAAAATGTCTCCTTTCACTAACTGGCAGAGAAACAAACACACAAAAGAGACGAAGACGTTTCTTTTCTGGATATTTGTTGAGTGTCTGTGTTCACATCCTTGTTAGTATAAATTATCATTCAGCTCATTAGCATAACAGTAAATGTAGTGTTGTTACTGTTTGATCCTCAGAGCGGAAAAACTTTAACTTCAAGCAATTCAGTTTAAAATCAGATTTTTCCCGCTGTCTTTCTGCGTCTGGTACGAGCGGTTAGCTTCTTTTTCACATGGTTAGTAACAATTTTGTACGACACTACACGTAAAGCAACAATGCAATTCCTGATATAAAAGCTGCTTCCTTTTGCTGTATGAGTTTATAACACTGGGGCAAATTACGCCATTCAGTTATCCTTCAGAAATATTTGTTGCCAGCATGAAAACTTGGTCTTTGTCGGGAATAATTATCCACTGTCTGAGTTCCTTAAGTGAGTGAGCTCTACGTTACACCTCACGATTTACAAGTTAGTCCAGAGAATATTGATACTTGTTAGAAAAACGCCATGACGATAATGTTTCTCCCTATAGCGTGTCAGCACTTCACGTCTACAATGGGAAGAACGCCACTTTTAGCCCTGCAGTTTCTGTACAGTAACTTAGCATATGGACCCATTATAAGCAACAGGTGTGGAAAACTAAAAAATATCTTTATTCCTCAAGCTTTACATGATGAAAAACCTGATTCCAACAAACAGGCATTTAAACAATACTCTGCTTGCTACTGAAAAAAAACAAAAAGAGAGAGAGAGAAAAAGTTTGTAGTGTGGCAGTGACCAAAAAATAAAGTTCACAACAGGTAGCCGGCCATAACACTGTGGTGAGCGGGCTACCTCCATTCATCTACTGTATGTAGTGTGGATGGTGAGTTAACGGTTAAAAATGCTTAATGTCCGAGTGTTTTCTGTTGTATTACTTAAAGCATATGTTTGTTTCCATAGCGACGCGAGAACCTGAAAATGTCCCGTACTCATGCGGCGAGTCTTCTCTCTCGATCTGTGCAAAAATATAACAAGACTCAAACTCTGGAGCGGATTTACAGTCCACAGCAAATGAAGCTAAATATTCCAAAAAGAGCATTTTCTTCTTTGTTTTTTTTTTCTTAAGAAAATATGAGTGCTAAACTAGGATCATTTGAATACGTAAAAATAAACTACAGAGCAATAGGGTATGAAAATAGTTAATTTCTTTCCCCCTCCTAACGAACAATGATGATACGATTAATCAAAGATCTGTGGCAACTTCTTGTCTAAGCCCTCCCTCGTCCATCACTGACCAAAAAAAAGAACAAAAACAAATTCAACCTGAAGAGACAAGTTGATTTAAAATTGCACGTTGATCTGGGAACATGGGAGAGTGACAGGGGAGGAACATGTGTGATGATATGAAGGATGTCTGAGTGACAGATGGAGGTGATGAACAGAGTTGGGGACGTGGGAGGAGGAGAAAAAGAAGATACAGAGTGATGGAGGAAAAAAAAAAAGACGCTAAAAGACAGTTAAAATGAGAAATGAGACGTATTGCTATCAAGAAACGAAGATAAAGAAACATCAACCTAAGATGACGAACATTTACAGATTAAATGAGGTATTGCACAGATTAATAAAAAAGCATAAAGGCAACAAAAATATACAGCAACTTGATAGAACATTTACATTTAGAAATTTGAAATTAAAGATTAAAGAACAATTTTTAGTGTCGTGATCAACTTGGAGGTGGAGGATGGAGAGAAAAAAAAAAAAATCGCTAGTCTTCCCATTCATCATCATCCTCAAAGTCCTCATCATCCTCATCGTCGTCATCCTCATCTGGGGAAAAAGAAGCATGATGTTAGCAACCTCCAAACGGGAAAGAGAAGTTTCTCAAATAGAAAAAAGAAAATCACGAGACTGATGAGGAAGTGGCGAGAGTCGAGTTTACAAAACGTGTCATCTGACAAACAGTGAATGACGCAGAGTCTGAGTCGCCTGCAGCTGGTGTCGAGCGACTGCTGCATTATTTAAGAGGTCGGCTAAACTTCTGAGAGAGCTCATCACTCCTCAGCGGCCAATCAAAACAATCGTCATATAAATCCAAAAATTTCTCTCACGACTGCCTCCAGCTCGGAGGAAGAGGCCGTTTCTGTGGTGTTTTGTTTTCACAGTAGTTTCACTGACATTTACAGGACAGACTTTTCTTATTGAGATTTGTTTTTTAAAATCAGATGGAGCTCAGTTAGTGAGAATATAATCCACAGGTGGAATTACACAATTAAAATATGGCCGATTAATGTGGTTGTTTAATCTAAAGGTGAGAAAACACAATATGATCCACTGTTTACAGACCTTTCAGACACTAAATGTATCCACAATAGTTTGTAATAACAAGACAGAAATATAATCTAAAGTGTATGATTTCACATATTTGATGCTGGATGACACTGCAGCTGTAGGTGCAGGTGCCATGTGCTTCAGTGTTTATTCTAAGCTGCAATGGACAAAGACGTCAGCTGAATGAATGCAACAGGTTAAGTAAAGTTAATTGGATGTTTCAGTAATAAGAGAGTGCTCATTTTTTTTATGTACATGGCAGTAAAGAGGGAATAAAGATCATATCCATTCTAAATAATACTACAGGTGGATGAGTGAATGGTGACTGCTGTTGTGTACCTGAAGAGTGAATAGCCTTGCTCCTTTTCTGCATCACCTCCATCAGGGCCCCGACGATGCCTGCCGAGGGGGCCGGTGTGGCGGGTGTTGAATCGGTGTTATCTTCCCTCTGTGGAGGCGGCAGCGGCACAGTTAGAGCAAATGTATTTACACACAGCTGATGGTAAGATGTACTGTATGATGGATGAAAACTTACAGATTTAAGTTGGATTCCTTGTCGGATTTGGTCCAGAAGTGCGTCTCTGCCGGTGCTGGACACCGGCCTGTCCTTCTGCTCCACCTTCTTCAGCTGGGTTCCTTCTCTGATCTGACTCAGCAGCGCTGACTTGCCG
>OOFC01015270.1:0-11042 GCA_900323345.1 Pseudochromis fuscus
ACAGGAAGAAGAAGAAGCGGAAGCACGACAGCGACAGGCAACCGAACCAACCAATAAAGAGGGAAGATGCAAAACAGCACGGCTTTTGGATTTTTACGTTTTTTTAAGAAGGCTAAATAGCACGTTGACCCTCTCCATGGGAAATGTGAGTACACAAAAACCAAGACAGACAGTCGACTGACACAAAGTAGTCTTCACTGAAGCACTTCCTGTTTAAAATACCACATTAACAGGAAGCATATGTTAGTCGGGGATTCTGCTAGCACTTAAGCTAACCCGTTGCCCAGCTTGCAACAAACCACACTCGTGCAAATTTTTATTGTTTGACAGCGCTATTTATTACTGCACCTTAACAAGCATTAGTTATCCAATTATTCAATTAGTCGATGGAAAAATCTATTGATTATTCGATTACTAAAATAATCGTTAGCCGCAGCCCTAAAAAGAGGTAATGTAAATATACATTTGGCTTCCTGTTTTTTTGTTTTTGGAATCAAAATCAATAATCGTTAGGAACCGGAATCGATAAGCAGAACCGAAATGAGAATCGGATTCATAAAAATCCTCACGATACCCATCCCTACTCTGCAGTCTTGTCAGAGGTTTTAAGAAATACAAGAATTTGGGCTTAATGCCTCAACTCTGCAAAAGTGCTTCACAGTGCAGAAAATTGCATCACGATCTGCTGGAGGACCCTTGTTTTAAAAAGTTATGCGACATGATTGTGTTACCAGAAATGATTACAAATGGTCCTAAAACTCAAACACATGGCCGGTGTTAGCAGGAGGGTGTTCGCTGCTTTTTTTTTCCCCTTTTGGAAGTAGAGAGTGAATCAGTAAAGACAACACAGTGTGAGCCCATGTTTAGGCCAACGAAAATCCTCCAAACATTCAGCTCCGCTCCATCTCTGAAGTGGAAACCGTGACTGACGTCCAGGTGAGCTACATCAACTGCTGTCTTCCCGGAGTCGTCTGTTATTCCACAGATTAACTAAGAACATGGCAGCCTGGGTGGTTTCCAGTGTTGGACCCACACGGGGCTCTCATTAGCTGTTATTAAAAGATAAACAGTGCAGCTGGAGGGATACGTGAGCGTGGGGGTCAGCACTGAGGCCCTGCGGTGACATCACTAACAGGCCGGAGCCCCCAGGGGGACGCGCAGGATTTATCACTTTCACTTTATTGCTAAACGAAGCCTCTGAAGTTTACAGCAGTCTGCATTTTTCTGAATGATGGAGACAGACGGAGACAAAGAGAGGTGATGAGGTCAGGGTGATGTTCTGAGGAGGTCAACGGCGAAGGAGTGGCCACGGATCTGTGGTCAAAAAGTTTTTCAGATACTGATTGAAATTAATATCCATACAACTGCTCAGAAACAGCAGCATTTATTTGTTACAAAGAAAAAAGTGTTCATTCAAGAAGGAGAAGACAGAAGCTGATACTTTTACTTCAAATAATACTTTGGAATAAATACTAATACTAATGCAAAGGTATTAGCGTTAAAGTATTCTGATATGAAAACTTCTTTTTCCCAGTATATTTCAGAGGAAGATTTTATACTTTCTACATCATCAGGTAGTTTGACTTGTATGATCTGTGGCTGAGAGGCAACAGTAACTGAGCATTAAGTTTTGGGATGACTTCTCCAGAGATGGTGATGTAATTGTTTGTAATGTATAATCATGTTAAATATATTTAATAAAGTTACTTGAGAAGGAGCTTCAGAGTCGCCAAATACGCATCAAAAAGTTTTCATTCCAGATAAAAAAAATGATTTATATTGGCTGGTAATAGGCTAATTGGTGACTTTTTCCCTCTGTAACTTGTATCAGTCTCAAAACTAGCACCTGAGTTGACCACTGCAGAGTCCATTATTGCTATTAAATGTCCAAACTTGGGGGTAATGTCCTTCTTCTGTGGTCCAACTGATTTGGAGCTGGTGTGATGTATCCTCCAGGACTTTCATGAAGCTGTTAAGTGTCTACCAAAGAGAAGTGACAGCATCTGCAGCACAGTGTTATTCAGACTGTCCTGCAGAAACACACAGCTCCCCCTCACCCAGTCTCCTCCTCACATCTTGTTATTTTCTGTGTGGTTTTCGCCACATTTCAGTCTTTTCCCCTGCAGCTGATCCCCACACTCAGACCACCACTTTCCACATGGCTAATGTGTAGGTCTTATGTAAACCCTCTTTCTAGCATTTTCTTGTAGTTTCACTCCTATGATGCACTCCACCCAGGCCTCCCAGCCAATCAGAGTGAACAGATGATGAATCCATGTGGTCACTGAGCTGAGGTAATAGACTCAGGTGGATAGTGAGGAGGTCCAGTAATGAAAATCACATCCAGATTGTGAGGAATAACGACCTTATCTTCATTTTCATCTTAAAGAAAATCGAAGTATGAAGTCCACAATGCAATCATTTTACTATTACACTGGATCAGCTGCATTTAATCTTCAATTTATCGCTTTAATGCTTCTTAGGAGTCTGCCATGAACTTATCAGGTCAAGTCAGGACATGGTTTTAATCAGATGGGCTGGAAGACAGCTGCATGTGAGTCAGGTACGCTGGCACACAAATGTATGGCTGCAGGCACCTTGGATGTAAACAGAGCTGTGGAGGGAGTCTGGAGACCTTCATCCACTTCCTCTGAGCACAAAGCAAACACGGCAGCTCTTTATGATTTAACGCAATCCCACGCTTTGAAGGAAATCAAGTAAATAAAATGACTTGTAGTTGAGTCTACTAATAAATAAATACTCTCACACAGACACTCCCACCGTGACCTCTTTTCCTCTAATGAGTCAACTGTGAGGAGAACATTCCCACCCATGTCCTCCTGACATTATGGCCAAACACCAAAAAAAAAAACAACCAATGAAAAACCTCTTTTCACCAGTGTCTTGAGAGCGTTCCTGCAGTGTCATCGGTGCCAAGCGGTGGATTAGCTCTTGGCAGATCGGCTGCAGTTCCTTTGCAGAGGCTCCTCCCTCCGATCAGCAACAGGCACATAGTTTACTCCATGTGTCATCAACAGCTGTGTGAGCTGCACAGATCTCAGAGGACTCGCAGCACTGCTCCGATCTGAGCTGTCCTCTTTTTAAGGAGGACAAAGTGCCAGCTGACCTAATTTAGAGAAGTCATAAACATATTTGACATCAATATCAACGCCAGCAGCAACTTCCTTTACTTCTCTGCATCGACTGTAGAGAGGACGTCACCTGTTGGTTTGTGTGAAGCTAGGAGTTCGGTAATTGAATCTCACCATGTTGGTTGTTAGAGCCAAAAATGACCATATTTGGATATGGAGGGAGGAGTGAGGAGGCGGGTCTGACTCTTGAACCTACTGGAGTTTGCATTGAAGACCAGACCTGTCAATCAAACTAACCACGCCCCTAAATCTTCCTCTTTTTGCAGCCTAATATCTACTTTATGATGAAATGATTTACACGTGGACCAGATCACTGAGGAGATGAATTAACTTTAGCTAATGACATCAGAACGACTTGTGGAAAAAGTATTGGCTGAGTTTTTCAGTTTTTTTTGGAGCCAGCACCTAGTGGCCGACAGGAGTATTGTAGTTTGCTTTCATGGATGCACAAGAAGACAGTTGCATCCAGTCCTAATATCTGACACAAACTACTGTTTTGATCTCATATCTGTTTAATCCATGAGTCACAACAGTCATTAACAATCGGAGCCAGAACACGTGCAGTAAAAGAGGAAATTCCAGTTCAACACAGCTTCCGGTGCTTGGAGTTAAACCAAGTTTACTGCGGGAGGTATTTGCTGTTGATGACAGACCCTGAACAATCCTCTGAGTTTCCCTCATCGCCACTTCTCCCACATCCTTTCACATTCAAACCATTGTTTCTCTCTTTTTTTACCAACTCCTCCTCCTCCTCCTTTCTTCTCCAGCTTTGTTTTTTGCACTCTGATCTGCAACCATACCAAGTCTTTTCTCCCCCTCCTTACCCCTTAATACTGCAGATATAAAATTATGATGAAATGATCCCATGTTTGGACCCCCCCTGCTTTGATTTAACCCAGGTAAATAAAGGCCGACGTGATGCACAATGCACTTCAAGCTGTGTAAACCCGGGGTATGTGTTGTTGGTGTGACTGATTAAGTGAATCCGGAGTGAAAAATGTCTAATTACAGGGTTATTCTGCAGGCTGCTGAATTGATGCCACTCATATGGATGTAATTTTAAACCTAGCAGACTATAAAGTGTTGTAGAAAACCATCTTGATGTTTAAACTCCTTCTCTCAGGCTCTTTCCTGGAGATGCTGAAATCATCTGGGTTCAGCTGTGTCCATGAGTCACCGGCTACATGCAGACATTTCCACATCTCGCTGGTCTGGCTTCAATGTGAGACGCGTCTGTGTGTCGGGGGAACGCTGACTGGACATTGCGGCCACCGGGCAACAGGCAGCACAGACTCGCATTGTGTCAAAAGAATGGAGCCTCTCTTTTTAGTGAACAACTCTTTTTTCCGACTCTTTGGAAACCAGCAAACCTAAAGGAGAAACGCCAGTTTTGATGCAACAGGCTGTGATCCAGTAGAAAAAAAAAAAGTTTTCTAGCATCCTATTAGGATAATGAGTCAGGACCTCATCTTTACTAATGCATGCATCTGTGTTGGAGTTTAATGATGGTTTCGAGACACATCACACACTCCACTGTGATCTGGCAGGGAAATGCAGTGTGTGTGTTGGAGCTCGACTGAACTTCATATTTTTCCCTTCAGAACATGAGCCGCTTGGAGAAAACCCATGTTTGGACTAAAGGAGCAGACAGCTGTACATCCACTGTAATGACTCTTTGTTCTTTGTTTTAACACAGTATTTCATTAGTTTAATAAAAATACGAGCAGGGGAGCACCTCAATCTAGGTCCAATCAATATTTTTATTATTTTTAACACACTGCAGTATAATAAATCCCCCTGCTTCAGCTCCAGGAGGACCACCTGGACAGGAAACCACCTCGAGGCACTTTGCCGCTACATACATGTGGCGTTTCACCGTAAAGTCAATCAGCTGTCCGACAAGCTGTTAAGAGCCTAAACATATCTCAGGCCGCATTGCTAACCCTCGTCACCCACCGACACGCATGTAGCCGGGCTGGTTTCGCCCTCTCTCTGTATCTGCAGCTGTAATATACACAACTCAGCTTCAACGTAGAATTTAGGTCGGGCCACAACCTGCAATTATGGCCGCCTGTCACCATTTTGTGGCATTTAGTACAAGTAAAGTGTAGTGTTTGAGCATGTGACAGGCGGTGTTACTGAGGATTTATGAGGTCGCGTTGTTTTCAAAATGTTAAAATGTAGGAGATATTAAAATACAGCGTTGCAAAACTGCCTATTCACCTCCAGTGATTCTGCTGAGTCGTTACCTGGATGTCAGCACTGACAGAGATGAAGGGGGGGATCCCAGATGGGATATAACATTTCAAGAAATTGGACGATGTAAAGCAATTACCGCAGCCTTTGAACCAGTCACCGGGGGCGCCTCCGAGAACATGTTCGGAGGGAGGGCTATATTACGCTAAGACCTGCCAACCTACAGAGGATCAGCTCCAGAGGGGCAGAAAGTCCCCCCTGATCTCCTGGAGAAACTACAAGCAGCTGTATCAACACTCGGCCGACTGCTCAAAAGCGTTATCACGAGGGTCGTGTTTGTTTTCCTGGCGTTTCGAGATGGAAAATATTACTTTTTAATTGTTGAGAAGAACAATGTTTGCCTAAAAACCAATAATCGTTCCTTCTTCTTTTTTTTTTTTTTTTTTTGGTACAATTAAGAGCAATTTAGTGTTCCTCTTTCTTAAAGCTGGAGAAGTCACAAGAGACAGATTAGGAAAGAATGGACATAATTGAAGTAGCAGAGGCTGAGACATCTTTTTTAGTCCTTAGGAAGAGTCGCGCTACAAAGATGATGCATCCAACATTTCATGCTACTGACCATCCTTTGCAGATGCTGATGTTTCGTGACTTGGAACATTGGGCCTAAAAATAAAGCAAAATGCTAACGTACAAAAAACCTGCAGTTCCTCAAACAGCCACTGGAGGCTAACTCCAATAGACCACCATGTTAAAGCAGAAACAAACATATTTCTGTCTCTGTGGCTAATTAGCCTGATTCACGTGGGCTGAACTTTCATATAACTCAAGTGTGTAGATTATTTTTAACTTCAACCTGACATTTTTACAAAAAATCTGGTTTGTTTTTATATTTATAGTAAAGTTCAATCACATTTACTTCTTGGTGTAAATTAAATATCACATGAGTTTCATCATCTGTCATCAGATTCCCACCAGAAAACACCAATAGAGCAGGTGTAGTAGTAATCAATAGTTTGGAACGGTATCATTAGTTTATACATAGTGCTACATAGCAACATTAGCTTGCTAGCTGGCTATGGTTTTACATTTTATTGTCACCAATCAAATTGCCCCAAACATTCTGTCTAACCTACACATCCTGTTTCTCGTCATGATACAGCTGAAAGAGGAAGATGATGGAAATGACCAAAAGTGAACGTCGAGGTATTTCTACACAAAACACTTTAGTTACCTCCAGAATGTTCTGTTTGAACTGTTAATGAAGATTACTTTTGTTTAACAAACGTGTTATCAAGCGGCAACCTCTGGGGAAATGTTAAACAAATTGCAGTACCTCAAATGACCACTTGAGGCTGGCTCTAAAAGTGATTAAACCCCATAAAAACTTTACAGCAGGAAGAAACACGTCTGCTTCAAAAACTTCTCTGGTCGCTGTAGTTCTTGTGCTTGTTGTCATGACAACTGTAAAAGTGAATTTTCTTCTTAAAACTGTATTAAATTCAGCATGTTAAGGATTGTTTTGTCTAAGTTACATGTGGGTTTCATCACAGGATGCTAGCTCCTCCTCGCTCCTTCCTTCAGTGGTAACTTGCAGCTCCACAAAAATCAAGATGGCGACGGCCATATTGCCAAACTCTAAGCTTTAAAACACCAGTCCATATTTTACACACAGTCTCCGTTTATATCCCAGAGTCTGTGTTGAAATCTACATTGAAAAACCATGTCAGGGTTACTTTATTCACACTTTACAAAGCTCCATCAGGACCACAGTGACAGGATCCAACATCCTGACAACATGTAGTCAGCAGCACAAACATGAACTGAAATGAGTTTTATTTATCCATCCATGGCACGTTCACACGGGGACTCAGCATCCAGCTCTGTGACTCCACCGAGTGTTGTTAATTAGAACGAAATCAAGACAATTACAGTGCTCGGCTGTTCTGTGTTTACGCTGCGTCCTGTCATCCTCCCACATGGACAGGCTGAGAGGATCACAGGACAGATGGGTGAGTAACGTGCCAATCAACAACCAGCAAACCTGTCCGGAGAAGCCATAATTGCACAGCCTTTGAAGGCGTCGTTGCTTTAACTTGAACCTGCACAGATAAGACACCCCCTCGCACTGTTTAGGGAAACTATGAGCCAGTGGGTTTCACATCTGTCCACACTCACTTCACCCGAAAGCAAAACTGACACATTATGTTTTACATCGGCCGTTCGACTTGCTCTGCTTCCAACTATTTCCAAGAGTTTCTTTTTTTTTTTTTAATATATTTTCCAAATACTGCCAAAGTGGGTTTTTTTTTTAACATCTGGAAGTCATCCCTCCACCCGAGCCTCCATTTGCTGACTGCAATAGTTTGGTTTATAAGTAGTTCCCATGGAGCATTGCTCTCAGGCACAAGCTGCATTAAAAAATCTCTCAGCTCCGGCGTCCGTGTGCCACCGCGACGTCCCCAGGTTCACAGCCAGACGCTTCGACATCGCACTTCCTCAAACGTGTAACTCAGAGACACAATCTGCAGAGCGCCGACCCCCTTAAACTCTGGAAGAAAGGAGGCGTGTAATCAAGTCATAGCTCAAAAATGCAGCATGTGTTTCTAATCAGAGCCGTCTGTGGACCTGGTTGAATTCACATGTTTGGACGTTTCAGCTTTGGTAGAAAACAGCCCATTTGTTGCAATGTCAGTGATGTGGCAACAACAACTGGAACCAATTTGAGAGACAGGGTGACCTCATGTAGGTTTGTTGATTTTGAATAACAGACTTTTTTTTTTTTTCTTTGCTTTCTCCTCATGTGTTTTCTCTCCGAGAGGGAAAAAACGTTTGGAGACAGTTTGTGTTGTTGGCTGAGATGGATGTTAAAAAAATGATGATGATGATGATGATGATGATGATGACCCAAATGTAACTGTGTTAACAAACTGAAGTAAACCACTGAGACTCTGGGTGTCGAGTCTCTTTGATGTGAGGCGCAAAGTGGCATCTTTGAAGATGTTTTACAGCTATGTCAGCGTCTGGGAGGAGCGTTCACACACACACACACACACACACACACACACACATGCGCAGAGCCATGATTTTTCTCTCTGGCTGAAACTCTGGGCACATTCTGCTGTTTTCTGTTATTGGAGTCTTTTTTTTTTTTCCATGTTCACATCCTCGCGCTTTACTCCAAATATTATTCAAACATTTCTTCCAATTCAGGTTTTTTGCACGAGTGGATGTGCACCTTTTTTTTTTTCTCTCCTGGTAATCTGTGCTGGCGTCACCATTTCCAATTGTGAGCTTAAAAGTCTGCTCCTTGATCTCATTCGCCAACTTATGTTCCTCTGCAGGCGAACTTTCCACACATGTGCGGGCAGATGACTCTAATCTAGAGCAGCAGAAGCGTACCGACTGAAAGTGTTCAACATTTGCTTTGAACATGTTTTCGGGTCTTCAAAGAAGCAGATTTTGATTTTATGAATTCCACCAAAAACTCTTCCAATAACACAGATTATTTTACTTTTTATTTCTTAGAACAAACTGCTGCGTACCGAGCTTTCTGTATCTGCTTGCAATTATGTCGTTTCATCAACAGTTGGCCGCACTCGACTGGAAGCTGCATCTTCAGCTTTAAAATAAAGTGGAGTAACACTGGTAACTGTAGCAAGGGGTGTATGTAATTGAAGATTTACTCATGTCTGCAGAACTTTTCTTTCTGCCACACACATTGCTTCAAAACATAAAAAGTCAAATACCTTGTAAAAACTGCTCCATACAAATGTAACGGGTCAGAGTGTGTTGAAATCCCCCCTCCCTGTTACAGACACACAAGTACATTGTGTCAGAAAATGATGGTGAACCACATTTTCCCTCCTGTCTACAAAAAACCCCATGAACTTTCCACTGTTTTTATTTGGTTGAAATGCAATCACCTCACCACCGCCGCTATTTCATGGAAAGAAAGCTGCCAGATCACTGCGCTGTCTCATGTGGACTAATATGGACAGAGAGTCCTGTATGAAGGGGGACAGCTGCTTCTGTAACACAAACTTAAATTAAGACAAAACTTTATTCAGACACCTACAGATCTGTTGGATTTTCCTCCTTCCAGTCTTAATTATTAACTGAACTGCAGTCACTATTTGTGTTTTATTTTCCTCAGTTTGACACATGTTGCCTCTACCACAAGGTGGCGCTCTATCTGGTGCCCAACGATCCCACAACAGTTTGTTTAAAGTGTAACTGAACCTGATTTGAAACTCATTGAAGTTAATGACATAATGAAAGAAAAACTTGAAATAACTTAATGGAGAGACGGCTTGTTTAAAATAATAAACAGCGCCGTCTGCGCCGCGGGGACGGGCTCCACCAGGACCCCATCGTATGAACTTTCCCGTGACATCATACGTAGAAACAACACAGTCGCCGTGACGACACAGGGAGACATCAAACGCTGGAGGTGGAAGCTCAGTGAAACAGGAACGCTCAGGTGCTCCAGCTGAAGACATCAGCAGCCCCCACAGCTCGCCGTGAGTCCAACAGCATCTCATGTCTCCTCACATCTGCCCCGCATTAACATGCAGCCTGTGTTCCCTCAAAAAGGCGCGTGAGCCGTGGTGCTGAAATACTTTTAGCAGATGTACGATGTAGTCCGAGAAAGAGGAGGAGGAGGAGGAGGAGGAGGAGGAGGGTGAATGGCTGCGGTGAAGCTTAATGAATGTTCCAAAGTGGTGCAGGAGTAAAGCAAAAACCACAAAAAATAAAGGTGCTGCTTTCCCTCCTCTTGCACATTTTCAGAGCCTCGGGGTGACATCACTGACAGATGTCCGCAGGTCTGTTTCCTGACATGCGGCGCTTGTTTGCCAATTGCAGATAATCCACACTACAGCATTTCTCATCTCCTTGTAAATCATCTCTAAGCTCGACAGACTCTTCAATATCCGAGGAATGTTTGTCTCAGTCACCCGCAGCAAAGTGTTTCAACAAAGCAAATTAAGTTGTCAAGTACAAGGAGAATCCACAGGATCCAACACGGCGTGCACAACAACACCAACAAATCCGTCTTATCTCGGACAGATTCCCAGCTTCCTGTGAGCACTTTCCTTCAAACACCCACTAAAGCCAACTTCAGCTTCACAGTTTGTTTGAGCTCAAACACAAAGTCCAAGCTAACGTCTGAAGGTCAGCCGCCTCCACGCATTACAAGCAACAGCAATTAGGTGTTAAAATAAACAGCTAAAGGGGGTTCACTTACCACTGGTTGGGTCTTGACATGTAACAATCAAAACCTGGGCCACGGAGAGCACCAGAAAAAGGAAAGTCCTTAAATGCACAAAGCCCATCATGTCTATAAGTGAGACATGAGCCTTCCCTGTGTGCAAAAGCAACAAAAAGGGGGGAAAAGGGATGAAAAAGAAAAAAAAATGCTCAGGTTATCACTGCACCACCATGAATACAAGAGTGCCTCTCCTTGTAAGCAGCAAGCAGACCCAGCCCAGACTGCGTGAGTGCTTTTTTTTTTTGTGTAGTTACAGCTTTAAATGAGAAGAATGCTGG
This sequence comes from Pseudochromis fuscus, assembly GCA_900323345.1. Classification (NCBI taxonomy): domain Eukaryota; kingdom Metazoa; phylum Chordata; class Actinopteri; family Pseudochromidae; genus Pseudochromis; species Pseudochromis fuscus. The sequence continues at coordinate 10,896 of OOFC01015270.1, forward strand.
CGAGCCTAATTTTCCTCCCCCTTTTGTCAGCCCTCTCCCATAACCATCCTCTCACAGGCTTTTGTGGCTGTGGGAGAACTACACCCATGTTCACAAGTCCTCATACTTTCCAGTGATCCTTCTTTTTTTTTTTTTTTTTTTTTTTTT
>OOFC01015271.1:0-14606 GCA_900323345.1 Pseudochromis fuscus
ATTATTCTCCATGCTCGCTGCACCGTCAGCACAGTCATGATTGCTGACTTCTCCTTCCACTGCCAGCCTTCCACTTTGAACACAATTAACTTAGTAATTGCATTTGTTTTAGGAGTATGGGAGTGATTATCAAAGCCACCTATGATCCTCCAAGCATACACACTCGCTGCCTTGCCTGTCTGCTGATGGGCGCTTGTGCAGGCGAGACCACCGGGGGGTACACAGATAGGGCTGGGAGCACTTCAAAGCGAACCTCGCTTCCTTGCTCAACCTCATATACCTTATTAGAATCCCCCTGATTGCCAAACCCCTCTGTTGCTTTTGTTTATCTGTTTGTTTCTTGGGCGGCCAAGCCACAGAGGCTTTTGAAATCCAGGGGGTCATTTTCAGCACAGCTGCCACTAACAATGCAGAATACAAGGAGGAGATTGAACAGTGGGGAACGGCGTGCACGTACGCCGCAGAAGCGGTTTTTGATTTGAAATTGAAGATGTGAAAATGAGTGTTTAGGGTGAAGTGTTTTCCTTTTATGATGGTCTCCTGTCGTTATCAAAGGGAGGGATTGTCTGTATGTTGCATACCATATAACTTTAAGGTAAAGTTAGCGGAGTTCAGATGCTTTGAATTGAATCTCAGGATGTTTTTTTTGATGGTGTGTTGAAGCCAATGACGTAATAAATTTGTCCTTTTTGAAAAGTAATAGGCCAATAATGTAATAACCGGCCAATAGCATAATAAGAATGACCAATAAGAACCAATAAGAACAGATAACGTAATAACTTTTGGCCAATAACGTAATGATTTATTACGTTATTGGTCAAACGTAATGATAACGTAACGTTTTTACATAATGATTTATTACGTTATTGGTTCAGTAATGACATTTGCAAAGTTTTTTTCTTTTATCAGGCAAATAACGTAATAAGCAGCAAATAACGCAATAAAGTATTACGTCATTAACGTTATTATCGTTAATAACGTAATAAATTATTATGTTATAAATTATTACGTTATTGGCCAAAAGTTATTACGTTATCCGTTCGGGACTTTTATTACGTTATTGGCTTATTACATTTCAAAAAGGGCAAATTTATTACATTATCGGCTGTTGTTACGTTAATGGCTTCAACATGGTGGATGATAGAAATTTGTCGCAATTTTATTCTTTTGTTTTAAGAAAATTTCCTGGAGGATTTTACCCTTGTACATCACTTCCTTTTAAATATTATTCGACTCCAAAACAGGGTTGTGAACTCCTCCTCGAAATGTCCAACACGACATCTCTCGGCTTCAACCGCCGCGGTTAAAAACTTCCCCTATTCAGCCTCGAACAGCGTGGACGACTGCAGCCCTGCATTGTGACACCAGCTTGTGTGATGTCCTTGCATTATTACACACATCCACAAAAAAATACTCTATTCTGGCTGCATTTTGTGGATCCCTCCTACGACAATGACTTTGAATAAAAGACCAGTATTGCAGCCCTTTTTTAATTGAAATGCAAACTACATCAACGGCCAGGCCGCGGAATTGGCAATACTCTCCTGGCGGCGTGATAAAGGCTTTTTTGCTGTTTCTGTGGCTATCGACTTGGTCATGTGTGTAATTGCCTAAAGCGTTTCTGAAGCCTCCGATGCACCAATGTAAATATTAAAGAGTGCGCTCGGCTTAATAAAATGCTGTTCAAACAATATGGGGCCCAAGTTATCTCCTGTCCGTTTTTCAGCGGGGCCCAGGAGTCGAGGGGTTCCTGCACGGGAGACGGGGTCAGTATCAAGATGAGACCTGCTCCTTCATAAGTGACGGAGGCGAGCGCGGCGACAGCCGATTAAAAAGGGGAATAGGCAAGAAAAAGGAAGTGAAAATAGGAGATATTATAGTCACTGAGAAGTACTGAAAGAAGAAAGAGGAGGAGGAGGAGGAGGAGGAGGAGGAAGCAGCAGGAGGGAGGGGAGTGATGGATCAGACAGATTCTCTAATGGTATTGATCCAGTCCAAGGCCACGGTGGAGATGAAGGCCTCCCTGTGCAGATACCCTGCTGTCACCTTGACCTTGGGCCAATCCCTGACCTCTGACCCTTCGACCTCTCCAGCCTTGCTCCTCCTGACCCCCAATCACCTCCCCTGCTGGTCCCCACCGCCGCCACTGCCACCTTTCCTAAATGAGAATTGACTTTGCTGCCGCCTGTGAGGTGGAAATGCAGGTTAAAGTGTGTCAATAATGTTTCAGAAGAACAATTTGTGTGGCGTTTTTTTTGCGTGGAGTAACATTTTGACATTTGCTCGCCGTGTGGATACAACGGAGCGTCGCGCGAGGCGGCTGAAGGGAGTCGCGAGGACGCTAACTGCCTTTAGCTATTGATCCGCCGGTTAAATTGCACGGAGTTAGCTGAGAGGGAGCATTGAGAGTCAGCTGCTCGGCCGACGCGCACTCGGGCTCACGATGGCCGCCATCTAATGGTAATTGCTTTCGATCTCTCCCCGCAGATTTACAGCGGCTCTTCTCCTGAATGGGTGACACCAAATATTTAGTGTGTGTGGGCGAGGGAGGAAAAATGTATCACAGTTTGTGCTCAGGTAGCCGAGGGAAGGAGGGAAAAAGCCAGAAGAGTTCATCGACATCAGGAGGAAATAGAAAAAAAAAAGGCTGTAAAAACATGACAGTTGATCATCTCTTAAAGGGACACTTGGCTTTCTCCTCACCCTGCACTTCATCACTGTGTCGCCGCTGAATGGTGTTTAGGGAGTGGAGGGAGGGGTGGGCGAGGCCTCTCCAGCAGCCCCCAGGTGATTACACTGAATGGATTACAGCGGGAAACGGCTGTCCTTCTTTCAAACTGCCAGGTGGCGTCCATTTTTCTCCTGGCCTCATTGTTCGACTCTGTGTACAGGACAGATTTAGACGGCCCAATAAAGTCCCATCTTTAGAGGAGACAGCTTGATGCAGCACCTTCTGATCTCAATGGGGATACAGTAGATCAACTCAGCTAAGACAAAAGGTGCAGCGCGGGATGATGCGCGGCGAATCCACCATAAGCCATTAAAAACTGACCCGCTGGACATTTTCCAAACTAATCAATCTGCTCCCCATTCACTCGTCCCTCAACTTTTCCACGCTCATCTCTCTCCCTCGTTACAAACAGCAGCCGAGTTCATTAGCCGGTATTTGCATGAGTCCGTTCCCTACGGAGCGGGGAGCTGTTTGTATCCCTTGTAGCCTGATACCTGCCAATGCTAATCCTGTTTACAGTAGCACTAAAACACAACTTAGTGGGCCATCCATCCCAAACATCCCGTTCCACCTGTCAATAGGCTTAACGCGTCCACCAAATTTACGTCGGAGTTGTCGCACAGGATTATGTAAGCCATTTGTACCACTTATCCAGGCATGTGCTGGTTGTTAACAAACAAATCACTGCTGTTGAGTTAAAACCTCAGGTTTTCAAGTACTTTTCAAGAACTCAGGATCTGTCCTTCCTCACAGGCAGGAAAAGAGAGGAATTAGTAGTTGATCAACTTTTATCATTATGGGATCATTCAAAGATGTTTTCTTCTGTCTGGACATATTTGAAGTAAATGGTGTTAGAGACCGATATGTAACAATGACCTGAAATGTTATTAAAAAAAACCCTAATAAAACCCAAAATATAAAACGGGTCGATAATGTAACAAAAGTCTTGAGGCCGAAATGTAACAAAAAAATTTACCGTATTTTCCGGACTATAAGCCGCTACTTTTTTCCGACACTTTGAATTTAAACACCGGTGTTTCTCATGTATCGTTAGCTTTTTACAAGCTAGCAAGCTCCGCGCCGCCGATACATTTAGCATCGTCACATCAGACCCGGTCACAGTGGACCACATGAAACTGTTCAAATAAATTCAATAGCGGCTTATCGACAGGTGTGCTCAATATTCCAGAAAATACGGTAATAAAACCACAAATGTAACAACTGGTCAATAAAGTAACAAGATGCTGAGCTCAAACGGTAAAAACTTTGCTCAAAATGTAACAACTTCTTACATTTTGTGTTTTATTGTTATTTTTTTTATTACACTTGAGGTCGTTGTTACATATCAGGCTCTAACAGGCCTCATGTGATTGAAGGTGACGTAGTTATGAATGAATATTTGATTGGCAGCCATGTTTGCAGGGTCATCACAACAGGTTAAACTCTTCTGAAATATAAAGTAATTTAAATAAAATTACAGGAAATACTCTGAATGTGGTTGCAAAAGAAAGTCACAAAATGTCCATTTTATAAAAGAAAACATTAAAAATATTAATTTCTATGAGCTCTATTAAGAGTTAATAGATGAACAGTGGATTTCATAGATATTTATTATAATTTCATGACACATATCTTGTGTAAATGTCCTAAAATAAACATCCAAACCCCCAAATTACATAAGCTACAATGTAAAATTAAAGTTACAGACTATATTCTTTCACTACTTTGTTATTTTTTGTTATTTATTAAATTCCTTTGGTCAACAAATGACTTTTTACAGTGTGAGCTTTTACCCAGCAACAACAAAAATAATGAGCATGACAATTAGTCAGCTGCTCTGAGGGGGAGCTTGTTATTCATCATCCCTTCAGCTCCGAGTTGCGGCTGCTTGGGAACAATATTTAAAAAAATAATAATCAGATTTTATCCTAATGCCTTTTGACTGCGTGTTTTTTTTTAATCACAGGAAAAGGTTGCATGATATGGATGATGGCTTCCCGAGGACCCGCCGTGTCCCGCTCTAAGTGTTTGATTCACCCAGAGCTGATGTTAAAATGGATTCCTGGAAGTTTTCCAGTGCTGTTTTGTTCTGGCTTTTGTTAGCGGTGGAGTATTGTGTATGATAGAGGGACCGCTGGGACTGTTTGTCACACTGATCCTCTTATACTGCCTCTATCCCTTTGTTTAAAGCAACAATTAAAACTGTTAAGCCACCGACTGTTGTATTTTTTCCCTCTAAGAGCATTTTTTTCATCACTTCAAAGAGTTTAAGAGCCTTGATAAAAAAAAATAATAACTCAACAGCTCTCATTTTTATGTGAACAAATAATGTCACTTTATATTATCAGCACAGGGAGAGCCGGGGAGGAGGTGTGGCTTTAATTTTAGCCTCAGCCGGACCGGACAAGTCTCCATGTGTTTGTTTACAAGTTGAATTTATTCATTTATGTCCTGAATGTGAAGTTTCCAGCAGTGATTTATAATGGCTCCCTCAGCTTTGTGAGACGGCTCCAACTATCCAGTCGCCATCCAGTGATAATTCCCTCATAATGAAGTCATTTTCATTTTTTGGAGTATCCTTGGCCTTGCTCCAGGTTCCCTCAGATGGCGACCAGATGTCGAGATGTATCTCTAAAGACTCCCAACACTTCAACATTGAATTTTTTTTAGGAGGAATCTCTGTGAATCTGTCATTCACACATGAGGGGAGAAAAGCATGGAGTCAGTTTTAAGCTCTTTTTTTCTCAGCGAAAACCCTTTAGACTCGAAAAATATTGATCGGTCTCCATGAATCCTTTGAGTGCGAGGGTCTGATTGTTGGCAAAACATTTAAACATGCAATATGGTAGTAGCTGCCTCTCTCATTAAGCCACTGCACAAGGCTGAATTTAAAGTGATGACAAGTTAGTGGCGAGTGTAAACAGGCAGCATTTGCTTGCCAACAGAAGCAAGTGTGTTAGTAAGAGGTCTAGGGAGCAAGAAATAGTCTTGAAATATTTATAGGGTTTGACTTGGATCCCTCCCTGAGGATCAAGCATTGAAAACTTGCAATCTGTGGATCGCCAAAGGCAAACTGACGCGGAGGTCAAGCCTATAGGTTTTCTTTACATGAAAACAACTCGTAAAAGGGAAAGAGACAGAGCAAGGGGAGAGGATAATATATTCTGCACCCAGGAGCAGGATTTTAGCTTGAGAGGGTTATGGATTTTTTTTTTTTTTTTTAACTCCTTCCCGGGTTTTTTTTTTGTTGTTGTTGTTACAGACATCTCCCCTCATTTTCCCGGGATCAAAAATCCATTTTGGATCATCCATTCAATATTAAATCTGGCAGGTACTTGTATACACAACAAACTCAATTTGCCGAGGCGATGCTGAGATCTTTCGCGGACGTGTCAGCGACAGATAACAAAGACGCTTCATTTTTAATGCAACAGGTCGAGTCGCGTCCTGCGGTCCAGATGTTCACCACGTCATGTATGAAACGGGGGCTTGTTGTGCATTTATCTAGAAGACACTCATAGCACAACAGACCCCACTCCATTGAACTGCCACCAGTCACTCCCCTCAACACACAGGGAGGTTCATTTCCTCATGGTTACCCAGGCAATGAGCCCAGGAAATTGGACAGTAGGAGGCAGCTTCTCAGTACATGACATGCCTCAAATCCCTCTAAAGGGGTCCTTTGGAGAAAGTCAGAAATATGCCTGATTACTTTTCTTTATTTCAGCTTCTACCCCACGATTTTTTATTTTTTTTTTTTTTGCAGGAAAGCAATTATTTTCCATTGGAGTCCACAAGCTGCAATTGTCCGCGGTGTAATCTCCTGAAATGAGGCGAGACTCGTGTCCCGTGGTCTCAAGTGCTCTCGTGCGATATTCACAAATCGGCGTTATGTGGACCCAAACACAACAAGTAATTACGAGGCAACAATTACCCCGGCGAGGCCAGACGTAATCGATAGGCCATCAGACAGACGGGTCAGGGGGCAAATGTCAGGGGTCAAGGTTCAGCCTCTCTCTGAGTCGGTGTGTATATGTGTATGTATGCGCCGCTTTGTGGTCCTCTGGAGAGCGAGGATGCTGATTCATAACTAGCAGGGGGATGGACAGTGAGGTGGAGTCCAGCTGATCTATTCTTCTCCAGGCGGCGAGTATTGATTAGTATCCAGCAGCCCCGAGGAGACGCAGTCCAAACAGCTGGGATAACACTCGAGGTCCCTACTCCTCAGCACACCTGGGGGATGATACAGTGAAACTGATGATATCACATACATAAAACAGCCTGTTTAATGCACCATCCATTTCTATCAGGTGGTTTAAATCTGCACCAATCAAGTGTTTTCTTAAAGGAGAAAGGCTGCAAATGACTGTTTGCTGTTTCAAGCTTGGGTTTAAAAGCATCGCCGGGTGTTAAGCAGTTAAAGCAGCAGCTAATATATAGCAGGTGTGCCAGCTTATTGCTCGGAAACATCAATTAAGCTAATGATGGCTGCAAAGGAGATAATTTATGGACAATATGCAGTGTAAAAAACACCAAAATAGCATCAGAGCAGGTGTTTAAAGAAGCATTTAGACACTGAATACACTGGAAAGTTACAGAAGTTTTATCAAATGTAGTTTTGTTTTTTGATGGGGTGTTTTGAAGCTCAGGTCCAAGTTACTCCAATGAACTGGTGTGAAATGGGGAAACATCTGATTTAAATAATGTGAACAAACCTCCACAATATCTGCAAAGTGAATCAGCATCAGGACCATTAGTTGTAGATTTATCCAAAAAACACGAGATCAATGACTTCATCAGCTATGGCATCATTTTGAGCAGCATCGCCCCAAAACTGGTATCTCCATCCCCTCCGTCCAATCAGAAAGCCTCTCTCAGGTGACCTCAAACAGGCAGTGGCTGCACCAAATGATCCAGAACCTTCCCCCGTAAAGCTGATGGCCTGCGATGCACAGGAGGAAGAGGTACAGTCCATCATCAGCCTCCTCCTGCGTGAGCCCCCCCGCCCCGCCCCTCCTCACTCCAGCAGGGATGTGTCCATGAAATATGTGCAACTTCCCATTGAAATTAGAGCGCCCTGAACCATGAAAGGCACCACAGGTATTGGCTGTACGGCGTGCAGCCGCAGCCTCCGCTTACATGCCCGGCCTCCGTGTTGTAAAGCTCCGGCGGCGGAAAGACACACGACCACTCGTCTGTAACATATTAAAACCAGGGGAAATAAATTACCCCAGTGCTCTGATGAATTATGAGTTGTGTCTCAGGAGCTGGAAACGCTTCATAACTTAGAAATCTTCTTTGGAGTATGGTGAGCATCACCTGATTTTATTATTTTTTTAATCCCTCCTCCCTCTGGACTCTTTAAATTGTGGTTAATTTGTGTTAAACAGCATCTTCTTTTGTGATGTTACAAAACTGTTACGAGCAACTTCAGACAGATTCACAGATGTTTTTTTATTCCCTGCAATTACATTTATTTACATGTGGATTTATCCTTAATTGCACAGAAAAATCCAAATGTAGGGGAAGTAGTCTAAGTCAGCAATTCTCAAAGTGGGAGTCGGGAGGAGCAGTGGCGTAAATATGGACCGTGCAACCGGTGCAGCAACGGAGTAGCTTGTTGTGGGTCGGTATGGTGACGCTGAGTGGCTGGTATGGGAGGAGGAAAAGATCATTTGTCCAATCACGTTGATACCTGTCAGTGATGATGGTGTGTGGTGAGTTGTTTTTTATTTCAGCAAGAAAAAAAAAGCAAGTGGACGTTTAGCGTTAGCCTAGCCTCTCTTGAGTGGATGTGCGTGTGTGTCAGTGTGTGTGTTTGTGTGTAGCGTGCATGAGGTACACTTGTGTTTCGGGCGGGGGTTGGGGGCACAAAAAAAAAATTGCACCGGGGCCATGATGTTAAGCTAGTGGTTAGAAGATACCAAGGCGAGAGGGGTGGGGGGGGTGCAAGATGATTTCGAGAAATCAAATACATTTTTTTTTTTTTTTATCAGTAATTTCATGAAAAGATTAAATTAGTAATTAAAAACCACGCAAATAAAAAGTCATCAACCCTCAAATTTTTGTTCGCCCCCATGTGACCTTTGAGGTAATTGCAACAGGTCATTAGAGGAAACGTGCTCTTTTTTTTTGCAATGTACCTCAAGCTGAGAAAATGATTCTCTGGTGCTTTTATTTTGGAGGATGTGGGAAACTAGAGGTGCATCCAGCTGTTATTTACATCTTCAAAATGACTGAAATGACTTATTTATAGCAATAGGAGATATATTGACACTTTGGGGGTGATGTGGCTGTACAGTACAAATACTGCATCCCAGTAGCTTAGTCACACATCCATGTTTACACATCTGCACCCGGCCTGTATTTTTTTGTTGGTAAATCAATACGAGCTTGTGGCGCTTCAACGATACATTTTTTTTTTTTTGGCTTGCTGTGCATCATTAAGAGGTCTTCCTTTGTGGAAATGCAAAGCGCCACTGTTATTAACTTCCAACAGTAAATGTGTAGGAGGAGAAATCCATAGGAGAGTAATGAGTTTAGGCCACTGGCAACAAAGTAAATATTTGTGGAGTTAATAAATCCAATCCAATGTCCAATTCAATTAAAGGGGAGAACCCTCTGCAGCTTCCTGATTGGTTGGTTATTGACTGGTACAGTGCAGCCGGAGACGTCTTCATCAAGCAGACTGCACTTTTTGAGGGCACCTCTGACGAGCCAGGCATCCATCTCGGCAACATTTAAAGGTGAACAACTTTATCCGAAGAACATCACCTCCGAAGATTGACACCGTCAGGAGTGAAGCATCGTCGAGCCACATGACTGATGGGCCGCTCGGTGGAAAAAGTGGTGATGAGATATTAATCAGGCGGCGGCGGCGGGAGGGGTGGAGCCGCGGATCCTAAATGTGAGATGTGATGGAGATGTTGGAGATCTGAGGTGTCTTCGGCGAGGCGGAGCTTGTTGGAGGGGAATAATGAATCGGCCCATTAGCATATTGTCACTGGTTGTCTTGTTTACTCTGAGGTGTTTGCCAAGCAGCTCTCCCCAAGGAGAAACGGGCGCTTCACAGTAACTTCTGGAGTAAACACTGATATGCTAATGCTCATGCAAATACACACACACACACACATAGACAGTAAACACACAATAAACTTTGCTTTTAACAACCTGTGACGGGGCGATGGCTCTTTGTCAATATTTATTGCGAAGAGGGAGGATGGGAGGGCTCACGTACTTCTCATCTAATACTTCCTGTTGTATGGAATCAAAGGCGACAAAACAGCCCAGTTTACCCACAGCAAACATCTCGTATCATCCACACGGGCAAAACAATCCAGCACAGGAGCTATTTTCATCCATCATGACCCCCGCGCTTGTATCATCAGTTGATTATATTTGCCGGGATGTTCGGGATCGGGCGTCAGTCCATTCTGTCATTTTTCCCCCCACCTCCTCCTCCTCCTTTCCCACCTTTCTCCATCTCTTTGTCTGCCGACTCCTTCCTAAACTCTCCGCTCACTCAGCCTCTCGTAATTGCCGGTAGTCTGCTTAACAGTCACAATGCCTTACTGTAATCAAAGAACTGACAAAAGACCTCTTTCATTTCACTGTCTGCCTCTGTGTACAGTATAATAAGCTTCCATCTTGCTCACATGTCGAGAAGCCAAGGACCCCAGCGCGGTAATTTTGCATTGAATGAGATGCAGGTGATCAAAGTCCGCATAGTCTTTTTGATTCTCCAGAATAGCCAGGCCCTCCCTCTGCTATGCCTTTTGAACATCTTAAGATTCCTGCGAAGGGGAAGAAAAAAAAAAACGGACAAAAAAAAAAAAAATGCTATTCCTGCATTCTTCTTGTAGATATTCCCACTACACGCTTGCCTGGGAAGCTGGATCCCCTGCGTTTTTGGGGGAAACTTTGATGAAAAGTAAAGGACAAGCAGCTTTAGGAGGAATGAAACCCACGCTTCCAGTGTACATCTGTTCCAGTGCAGTACTGGGGAGAGGCCTGGGATGTACTGGAAGCTGTTGCATGTCAAATCTGTGCATTTAAATGGGTGGAGTTTTCTTTATTTCACAGAATAACGCTTAATTCCCCCTCTCTCCTCGAGGACCTTTTCCTCTTATTCTTGTATCATCAGTTTTCTGAGCAAATGTCAGACTCGCCGGCTGAGTTTGGGAATACCTGCAGAGCCGTGCAGCACGCTCCTACATTCAATTAGAGGATTTCTCAGGTGATAAGGCCAGCCAGCGGGGGCAATATCCTGGGGATCCCGGGCCGTCCCTTCTCCCCCTGTCCCTCCATCCGTCAGGGCCTCCAAATCCATTGTCAGAATTATGGCGAGCAGTTCAATAATTCAGATTAGAGCTCATGTTTATTAATGTCCTACATCTGTGCAAACAACGTGTCAAGCCGAGAGTTTATTGTAATTGCCTGAGCAAACAAAACCTGAAAGAAGCAATTTCCAGTTACAATGTGCTATGACAAGTAATGAGGCCATTGGCATTCCAGTCCCATCGTCACCGCTGCTTCTTTTCATCGCCCCAGTATTGTGTGTGATAGATATTTTTATAAGGAATGAAGGTGCTGGATAATGTGGTGGTGCCACTAGAGGCAGGTTAGTGATTAAAGATAATCATCATTTTTTCCCCCTCCTGCAAGATCTTATTAGGTTTCCCTTAGCATTACTTACTTTGACTTCCACGTGGGAGTGGATGGCGGCGCGGCCGTCCCCACAACGACCACAACTAGATGACAACTATTAATTTGCATTCTTGGAAGGAGGGGAAAAATAATAATATTGCCTCGTGCCACCTGAGGGACACACACAGCCTCGCAGTCGCTGTGGTTTTCAACATAGCTGTTGCATAATCTGCCAAAGCAGCTTTAAAGGCGAGCTCTAAATAATTGGAATTGACACAGGATATCAACCCTGAGTTTCCTATCTGTGTCTACCATATTAGCCATCTCTGGAAATTAGCTATTATTGCCTAATTGAATTTTGGCTGCCAAATGTTTAATTAAATGGCAGTTGTAGGTTTATTGAATTCGCCCTGTATTTATATAATGGCTGAGACCTGTGAGCAGATTATGGAAAGTGCTGCGGTTTGATACACTTTCCCTTTCCCTCTATGGCGTTTTAATGTGATCACAGTCTTTGTTTTCAGTCACAGATGGTTGAGAGCAACCAGGGGCTTGTTCTGCAATAGACAGCCCTGCTGTTCCTCTGGAGCTGATGGACCCATGAGGACTCAGGATGCCGATTGATGTCTTTACTTAGTAGTAATGTGTCTAAACTCTTCTTTTGGTTAAATAGAGTTGTACAGTGGTGAGATGTCAGCTGAGTTTTATACATTTTATTTACTCTCCAAAGCTGTGTTTTTAATAACGGCCGAGTCATAGTCGATGTGAAATATCGTAGTCGATATTGAATCTTTGGCCGATATCTGATATGCCGATATTTTACACCTAATTAGGCTGATAATGATACCGATATTTTTACCCCACACCTGTTGCACCTATTCTGCCTACTCTTTATCCCGTTGGCCTGCTGGCAAATGCAGACATAAGACAAAGCTGAAAATGATGTTCTCATTCCTTGTGAAAGAAAAATACTTTGCGTTTATGTAAAATATGTTGTATTTATTTGTGACAATTGTTTTTAAACAAAACAAGACCTATCCTACTAAAAAACAGACTTTAACAATGCTTTCCCTGAGGTAATAATGGCAATACCCACTGTTATTTTATTGATTAACCCTCTATTATCAGAGTGACTAGCATGAACCAACTTACTGTAAGTCTTCGGCCATTTGTGCTAGCAACGTGATTCCACCTGAATCTGAAATCTGATTAGCAGAGGTTTCGCATATATTACATACATTATGGCAGTAATGCAGGGGAATAGAGTCATGCTGTGATGTGCAGCGTTACATACATATTACCTATACTACGGTAGTGTATGAAAGCTCTGCTTGTCGGCTTTCAGAATCAGCTGGAATCACGTCGCTAGTGCAAATGATTGATGAATTATGGTGATTTGATTGATATATGTCACTTCCTCTCAGCAGCTGAATGTTCAGGGGAAAACGGTAAATTAGATTGGTGGATATCGGCAAAATGACCGATGTCCGATACTTAATTTTAAAGCCTAAATTGACCAATAACGATAATGTGCCGATAATATCGTGCATCCCTAATATGAAGGAATAAGGACCAGACCCCAACACATGGTGGTTTGGGGATTGTGCTACTCCATGTTGCGACCCGGAGGCCGCTCTGTCGCTCAAAGTGCTGTGTTAACTGTACGCTAAGTGTGTGTTTACAGCGATGGCGGGTGTGGGGGGGAGGAGGGGGGGGCTTGCGCCGTGACAAAGTGTTTAGGTTGCAACTCTGTCTGATGGCTCGGGGATTAGAAAATCCCTCTTATGATTGATAGATTTATTTGTCACCGCTGTCTGGACGCGAGCAGCTTACACCCCGCCGGAGCCGGGGACCATTAATCAGTGTAAATAACGCTCTTCTTATACACATATCAGGAGTCAGTACGTGGAGACATTTGACATGGAGGGAACGGCGGCGAAGCATATTTGCAGCAAATAGGCGTGTGACCGGATGATCAGGAAAGTGGCGTGCGGACGGCGGCGAGGAGCTGACTCGCTGCTCGAGGAGTGCTGCCTCTGCTGCTGACGCTAACCAAGAGGAAATTGGTATTTTTCGCTGCAAGGCTCAGGTTGGAGAGTTTGGGACAGTAGGGCGTGATTTGATTAATGGCTCTATCGGATGTCCCCGTGTCGAGGACGGCGTCTTACTTTCTAAAATATTGATGGATTTAATATTTAAGTTGTGATACAGGATTGCAGCCAAAGTAGTTGTCCTGTCTTTTTTTTTTTTTCTGTGAAAGTTAGCTGCTACATTTGTTCAAAATTCAATCACCACCTCTTTGTGTGTCTCACGATCGCCGGGTGATTATTACTCTATTAATTATCATTCAGGGCAAATCCACATTGTGATGATTATCACACGTGTTTAATGCACTGCATAACAATGGTCAGACATGTCCGCTAGATGCATTTAATCTCGGCCTATTGTTGTCCAAAAGAAATGATCTGATTGGGCAACTTCTCCGGGGTATCACTTCACCCAAAGGTTTGCTATTATCTTTGCATAAACGCACACCTTGTCATTATTTATTGCTTAATTAGCACGCCGCTTAATTAAATCGGCATTAATCAAGGAGACAGAGGTGGCGCTTGGGGAACACTTTACACATGTTAGCGATACTGTACTTTATTATCCAAGGAAACATAAATCAAGCGTCCCTCGCTGGAATTAACTGATAACAGTTGGTTGTTTGTGGGAAGGCTCAGGTATCAGGGTAGTGGAGGTTTGGCATGAGGGTGTATTAAGAGAAAATTAAGTCGTCCTGTGCAGCTGTATGGGGTCAAAGAGTGGAGATGCTGTTATATTTCGACATCTGATCTGAAGCATACACTCCACATCTCACCCAAAACCCCCCCCACATGTTTTTATTTTTTATTTCTGGAGCCAACACAAGTATCCTCGAACACATGAATCATTTTTAATTTGCTTCATGGATCAAAAAAAAAATTGTCATCTATGGAAAAAAAAATAAAAAAATAAAACCAATCTGTGAAAAGACATTTGAAGCTGAAAATGGTATTTGCTCCCTGCTGGATGTGTGGAAGTGGGAGACTCTGCAGGCTCCTCTCCCCTCACTCTCTCAATCTTAATGGAGAGGAGACAAGGAGTGCTCCCCTGTGGAGAGGGGGAGATAGGGCGGAGGGGGGAGTCGGAGGGAGGAGGGAGGGAGTCATCTCTGTGTAATTAAAGCTGTTTTAATGGGAGGTGC
>OOFC01015273.1:0-25113 GCA_900323345.1 Pseudochromis fuscus
TAGCGCTGCAGGTGAGAGGCTGCGATGACGACAGGGATCAGGAAGGAGAAGGTGCCTGCGTGCAGCGAGACGCCCGCTCCTGGGGAGGCGGTGGTGGAGTTGGCCGTATTGCTGTAGGTGTCTGTGGCCATGGTGGTGGCGTTGGTGTTGGAGGTGGAGTTTCCCCCTGCTGTGGTGTCTGTCATGTTCTGGGAGACCACCTGTTGAAGGAGGAATCAAAAGAGGAGGATGGAGGGATGAGGAGGATCAAACCAAACAGTGTGGATAAAAGCAAGGGATTAAATGTATTGAAGTTCACTGAGATAAAGAGGAAATTACTCTCAAAGTCAGACAGTCAACCAACTTTTCAGCCAACTTTTAAATCTTTACCCCAGTTATTTTTAACTCATGATGATTTTCTAGGAACATAAGATGTTTGGTTGTTGAGCAAAACTGAAATAAAGACCCGAGTTTCCGCGCCTGCGTGTCAGGTTTCCTTTGGCACAAGGCACCGAAAAGAAACTTTAGATTCTTCCTCCACCTTTGCACAGGTGGACAATACGCAGCACCCTGAATCATTAATTCACTGCACCTAGTAAGCTGATTAAGAAGCAGAAAATAAAGGTGAAAAATAGAAATTTTGGATTTAAGACACGATCCAAATTTGGAAACAACAAAAAGACTGACTACAATTCCGGATCATGTTAATTTCCCAAGGGGGCTTCAAGTCCAGCCGGCTGTAAACCCACACCACCTTACACATCAAGTCTCCACTCATCATTAAAGCCAAATAACCCATCACCACACAGTCATTACCATCAAATACAAATACTTCTCACCGTTATACTGCAATTTCCGGCCAGTACCTAATGAATAAATTCAATTTTACAACTAAAAATATAATTAAAAAATCATCTTACCTGTGTTGATAAACATATGGCGAACACAACCACTCCCAGCTGAAAGATCGTCATTTTGGACATATTTTATTTTTGCAGTAATTTGGCCAAATGGAGGACGCTGCCCACAGACGCTGCTTCTCTCTAATGTGGACGCTGCATCAGACGGAGCTTTTTATACCAGCTGCAGGTCCGTGACGTCGCCTATAGGTCCTAACGGCGTCCCCGACGTGGTGGAAATAATGTTAATAACCAAGTGTAATGTAATGACTGGAAGGCACTGGATTGCACGAGCTTAAATTGCGGGAAATGTGGCTCACTTTGTTATATAGCTACACGAGTTTAAGTTGTTTTAACATTATTTGGGGAGCCACCGGAGCGCGCATGCTCCATACCAGCCCGGAGTTTTTTTTTTCCTCCCCACATTCTTGCCATATGTTTAAATTCGCTTCCCGGTCGCGCGACGGCTTCTTGAGAATAATTTACTTTCACCACCAAAGTGCGTCGAATCACCTGGATACACCTGCTCCTTGCTTTATGTTGCCATAGTGATCCAGATGGCATCAGTGTGGTTAATTGAATTTATTCTCACTGAGATGTCGACATCTGTTTTCCAGCTGCTTCATTTAGATTTTTGTCGGTAGAGAAAGGACACCAAATCCTATCAAAGTGTAGAAAATGTTAAACTAAACAAAATTGAATACAACCTGTTGAACAGTTTGGGGTGAAATAAGTGTAGCAATAGCGACGCCTAGCGTTCAGACCTGGGATGGTTGAAAATGGAGAAGAGTTTGTATTAGTGGTTTGATGTAAAGTCTTTTAGAAACATTTTTATTAAAGCACATCTATAGATACTTTATCATTTACTACATAAGATATTGGTATTTTTAATAGGCTGTTTTTGTCTATATAAAACTTCCAGAAACAAATAAAACTTCAAATAAACTTTTCAGCAAAGTTTATTTATTACAAAGTTCTAAAAAATTCTATATATTTGTACTGTAGTCCAGTTGGTAACATATCTATATTTTCTAAAGTTTATTTTTTCATCAATATCCTAATGACAATTCCTTTGATATGTTTTTAGGCACTAACGTTGGCTATCCTTTTTGCATTGGTCCAATTTTAACTATATTCTGATTTACTTGCATGATTTAGATTTTCTAAGTTAATATGTTTGGACAGCTGTGTTGGTTTTCTGTTTAAGAATTTCAAAATAAAATAATACTTATAATAATAATAATGTTGTAAAAGGGGAAAAAGTGTCAATCAACTGCGAATAAAAGTTGCAACTGAAATATTTTTCTATGTCACAAGTGAGTTTATTTAGACCCCACTCCAGACGCACACATGCCCTTATCATGATGACTATATTTGCATGTAATCTGATGCAGGGAAAACACCGGGCTATATTCACTGACACAATTACTCAACACTGATGGGTAGACGTCGCCCTCTATCGGTGGCAACACACCACTATAAACCACAAGGGGATCACACTGTATATCTTTCTATTAATGCTGAACACAGACACCAACATTTTCGTCTTCTAAATTGCAGGGTACGTTCACTGTAATCACGCGCCCGTGTACAATAATGCAAGTCATCGAGCACAAAGTGGCCAATTTTTCATGATTCGCTCCAGATGTTGAGGATTGTAACTTTAGACCTAAAGACTGTCTCAAGTCCTCTGTCATTTGTGTAAGTGGATTTCTGAGGGGATAGTGAGACGGTCTTGTTCCCCCGCCCTCACCCCCTGAGGAACCCAAAGGGACAGCGCGCTCCCTGCAGAGGCACCAGATGTGCGCTGTTATGGAGAGAGCGAGAGAGGGGGCCTTTTGTGAGGCATCAGATAAGCCCTGTTCCCAAAGCCGGGCCGGATCGTGTATCACCAGCGGGTCTACGAGGGGGCGAAACCCAAGCCCTGCGCAGTGGATCGGGTTTCTGTTTACACGAGCGTGGTCCCTGGATTTCTCCAACCAGAGCAGACCGACGTGGGCTGGAGACATGGGGAGGAGAGTGTCTCTGAAACAGCCCAGCCTGTCTGTCTACCTGCCTGTCTCGCTGCATGGGGTTTGGCGACCTACTGAGTCCTGCAAAGAGGGTGACATTTGAGGATAAGGTGGAACAATCTAAACCCAATTTGCTGACATTTTTTGCAATAAAGTGTTAACCCAGTGTTAACAAAACACGGCTCTGTAGAACCGGAAAGTGGGGGGAATGATAAAATAAAAGTTGTCCATCATGCTGTAATAACACATTTGTTTGTGTGCTTAATGCAATTAGATCTCCAGGTCCACCACCAGGGGAGAAATGTGATATGGCAATAAATTATCTGCCCTTTAGCATCAAGAATAACCACGGGACAAATGTTTATGTTCAGCCCAGGTTTGCGCACGGAGACAGGAACACACACCTCCGTATCTCCAGGTATGTGGTCCTCTTCCTCCGGCCAGGGTGGCTCAGGGGCCAAATGTGGACATTTCAGGTGTTTTTCAGTGCACACACACGTACACACAACCCACACAGAAGGGCACTGATCAAACAGATGGCATTTGAAAAAGCTCCAAGCATTCTGCCACGGTATCATTTCACTGGCAGCGCTCTTTTCATCTCTTTATTTTAAGACAAGAGTATACACACAGTGTTTGTACTGTGTCCCCTCAGATAAAACACAGTCTTTGCATTCCTTATGAAATGTATCTGTTGAGATTTGGGAGGGGTGGGCGCCAGGTGTTGGGTTACATCAAATCACAGGGCCCTCCCTTTAAAACAGAAACCACGGATTAGACCGGTAGTCAGGTGGTGAGCCTTTCATAATAAAAGCAGAAAATGCGTTTAGTTTTTTTTGGCTGTTGCTGTTGTTTTAATTGTACAATATTGAAGGAAATTACACTCCTATATTAACAACATTAAATGCTTACAGTCTCGTTTAACTTACAATACAAAACAACTTTATTCAAAAACAAAACAAATGATGCAATAGGCTGTAAATTATGAGTAGGGCTGCACTTAAAAGTGTATGTTGCTGGGTCTTTCTCAAATTTTATGAGTTGATTTATTTAATTATTTCAAATCGTGCAACATTCAAACGAGTGAGTTTAGACCCATTTAGTGACTAGTTTTAAACTTGTCATATATGTGTGCTTTTTAAACTCAGCCTTCTTTTATTTCTAAAAGTTTGTTGCATGTTCACTCAAATCCTTTTAAGCATTTTCATTTTAATGCCAAGATCCAATTTTAATCACTAGTTGTTTGCTGTCTTTTATTTAAATTATCCAGGGGGAGAAAAAACACTTCATGGAGTGATTGATACTTTGAAAGTCTCAAACGGAAAACGTACATCTGGTGTCAGTGGAAACTTGACAGCGGTGGAGAAGAGAGAGTGGGGATTGTTCATCCGCGGAGCCTCCAGCCCGGAGCGCACGCATGTTCAGTGGACTCAAATGGTGCGAAACCCCAAATGAGGGATTCAGACGTCCGGGAATGACAGCCGCTGTCACTGGGAGTGACAACTTTCACTCTGAGCGACTCCGCTAAAACTACTCCAGCTGACATCCAACACTGATCCGGATCGGATCCAGCCAGACCAGGACTATGCCAGAGATGGAGAAAGGGAGACCACCGGAAAATAAACGCAGCAGGAAACCCGCGCACCCCGTAAAGAGGGAGATCAACCAGGAGATGAAGGTGAGTTTTTAAAGTGGGTTTTATTCAGTGGGAGGACGTGTTGTTGACGGAGCGGTAACTTCTTTACGCACAGAACCACAGCGAGAGAGCCAACTGCGCACAAATCAGTGCTGGGAATAATCACACACATACTGTGTTTGTTTTCAATGAATGCTCTCCTTGTGCCTTTTATGCAACCAAACATACTTCGTGAGGTTTTAATTTCCAGATTTAGAGAAAAAAAAGAGTATTGGGTTCTTCAGAGTTTTCACCCTTTAGATGAAAATAACCAAATAATAATAATAAAAATAAGAAATTTTTAGAAATATCAGCAGAAAACGTCACTCAGACAGACACAGGATGTTTTCATTATAGATGTAAGTATTGAAGAAGAGTTGGTTGACCTTTGTCTGCTCGTGACGCCATGTCAGGCCATCTGTGGCCGGACGCGCACACTGTAATGTCCAGCGGAGATCCAGATGTGCGTCATTTCTTCCCCGCTCCTGCGGTGCGCTCACTTGTTGTACCACAGAGGCTTGTCCTTGTGAAAAAAAAACGAGAGAGGGGTGGGCATTTATTTGCTTTAAATAGCCCGCTTCAGCTTGTCTTGAAGCAATGTCACACAATTTGAAACAATGCAAACATCACATTGAAGTTTCTGCTGAGGGACTGCTCACTAATGACATGTCTGTGGAGAATCTCTCCTTCATTCCTGGTGCTGAAGGGCAGCCACTGCACAGGCAATAATAAGTTAAATCACAGTAACAGACATGATTCCCTCCCACCATTATGAGCCTATTACTGCATGGAAACTAATCCATGGATTGTCTGCTTTGTTTGGGTTTGGACACTGGCTATTTGAGACTGTTGACTGTGGTGGTAAAGGGATATTCGAGGCTCCTTCAAGCTGAGGCTGAGAAATCTAAAAAGACAAGCCGTTTTCTTGAGGGAGATTGGGGCCTTTTCGTGAGAGAGGAAATGTGCTCTTTTTCTGTAAGTGGTTTGGATTGTAGCGTTTGATATCCAGGGGAGGTGTAGTGTTACATCTTAACTAATTTTAATCAAAACATGTGAAACGCTATCCCCGCTTGATGTAAGCCTGCCTGGGCTGAATCTCAGGGTCGGCCCCAGTTTGTTGCCTTTGGCTGCAACTCTCTCTGTGGTTTGGGATATGGCTTGTCACTCTCACAAAGCAGATGTTTGTCTAAACTGCCAAAAAGAAACAAAAACAACATTGTGGGAAGTGGAGGGGTGGGTGAGGGAGAGAAAAAAAATCTTAACAAGAAAAAAAAGAAGTGGCACTGGGCTGTATGCACATAGGAGAGTTGCCATCAGTGTCTGGAGAACACCACAATACCAAAATGAGGCATGATGGGAAACATGCAGGACTGAAAATTGTAGAGTAAAATTCCAGAGATGTTCACCTTTAAAGTGACTGATGCAAAGGGAGAACCGTAAGACAGACAGGAAGACAGGCAAAGCACTGATTTCGAGCTCAGCTGAGGTCCAGACCCAGTGTTGTCTCTGTAATACATCTGTTTCAACACCACATTCGGACCTACTCCCTCCACGTCAGACCCGAGCGCAGCACCGGACACCGGATACTTAACTTTAATCATCGTTAGGCATATTTAGCTGGATATGATACCGCTGCTTGCACTCACCCACACACACTCTCCCAGACACACACACAGCAGAAAGTGAGCAAGCGAGGGAGAGATCCATTTCTTTGAGGCCCTAGTGCAGAGCAGAGGTCGGAGTGAGGAAAGCAGGGGAAAGAATGTGCAGTCAGTACTACAGCACTACAACACACCACCACAGCAGACTGGCTGTGCTGGAAAAGGGTGAAACCTGAGAGGCAGTGCTGTGTCGGGTGTCAGGGCTGGAAGGTGCTGGGATGGAGGGGAGGATGGTGAAGATGGGAGGTGGAGGGGGGAGGCAAAGGGGAGGGACAGGGAAAGCTGGCGAAAGCGAGAGAGTGGTGGACACTGGAGAGAGAAGACGAGAGAGGAGTGGGGCATTTCCGAGAACCGTGGGACCTCGGTGTGGTGTAGGGTGTCCCGCTCTGATTTCTGCCCGTTCCAGATCAGGTTTCTCCTCCAATCCGGTTCTTCCAAAGCCACAGAGAGAGGTGGGTGGATAAAGAGAGAGACCTTTGTGTTTTTTTTTTTTTTTTTTTCATCTGGACGTAATAAAAAAAAAAAAAACAGACCACACATCCCATCTGTGGAGAACAGTTTTCTTTTCTCCGTCTTTTTTCCAATTAAAAGAGATAAACAAAGGATGATTCATAGATTTCACACTGGTGTTAGGTTTTAAACCTTTCCGTCTCAGATTTAGCAAGAGTAAACAACTTGAATACATCATGGAAAAAGCGTCATACTGTACTTCACTGTGGCCCTATTCATTTCTTGCAACAGGGCTGGGGCTGAGAAAGACTCCCTCACATTGATTCAGGGTAGGAAGGTCTGATTATGTTTAACATAGGATAAAAAGTTCCACTAATAACCCTAAGATGTATGCTCACAATTTCCCATTTGCAGGCAGGCTGTGGCTCAGTTACCCTATCCCTTTACATAGAAGGTTAATCAGTGACTCCTTTGCCTGTTTTTCTCATGGCAGACGTTTGCAGAAAGCACCATGAACGAGCTCCTGGGATGGTATGGGTACGACAAGGTCGATCTCAGAGACTCTGAGGCCAACGAGATCAGAAACTACAGAGAGCGGCGGCAGCATGTGTCCGTGCTAAAAGGTGAGTCAACAGTTCACAGTCTTCTTGAATCTTTACACTAACAGGTTCTGCGGGGTTTTTTAGCGCAGACACTGAGTCATTGACATAATCTCCTGCAACTTCTCACGTTTCATTCATTCAGATACATCCGTTGTTTGTGCAGAAGTTATTATAGTATCATGTAAGGCACACTGAGGGTTTATGCGATTGTATTACATGGAAAAAAAAAAAGTTAGCGTTTTATTTTTGTTTCAGAAAACTCGTTGCCAAAACCCAAAAGCCTGGACACCAAGGTCAGTCACTCGGTCCTGACCATGAAGAGCGGAGAGCGAGAGTCTTCAAGTGTTCCTTCCTCGTCAAGCTCCTCTTCCTCAACGAGTTCATCCCTGACCACTCCCAAGGAGCACAAGAGTGCCCCGGTCATCGTCCCCCTCATAAAGCCATCAGCAGGTAGTGGGGCCTCGGGAGCACATTGCAAAATCTATTGTAGGAGTTTTGTTTGTAGCATTGCATCCCCCCAGATTCACATAAATGGTGTTATATTTATGTATGCAGAGGTCAGAGGTCAGGGTCAGCTCTAGGCAGTGGAGCAGGTGTTAGTTTCAGCTTTTGTTTCCATCTCTGTAAAAAAAAAAAAAAAAAGGTGTTGCAGTTATGTGACATGTCTACTTTCAGATTAGTTCAGTGTCCTTTGGAGACTGTAACATATGGTGTTAGTATATTGAATATCGACAAATTGCTGTATGTTACAAGCTATGAATGAGTCGATTTATTATCCCAAAGCCGAGGATAAATTAGCTTGGAAAATATGTTTCTGTAACAATGCAAGACGTTACTAATTACACCGTAATGAGAGTCAGCTCAGTTAAACTAAACAAGATGATGTTGCTTTATAGTCACATCTTTTCATGCTGCGCAACACGTGTGGGTATTTGTGAAGCAACACGATGTCTGTTGTCTTTCCAACAAATTGGACGATCAAGACGATCATTTAAACTCATGGATTTAGCTTCTAATTCAAAGGTGTTAACATCTACAGTATGTTTGTTGAACGATGTAGGAAGTGTAACCCTGTCACTTCCTGGTGTTCAGTGACTGCTACATCTATAAGTTCAGCCAAAGTTTTCTGATACTGTTCACCCACATAGGGATACTAATACCCTCAATTGAAGCTGACAAGGTCAACTTCAGTCATTCTTTCATTTCACAATGTGGGAATCAAAGCAAAATATGTCACTGTCCATTTAGTTTCTCACTGCATCATAAGTATGTAAAGCTGACAGAAAGGCATAATACAGCTCCAGTAGGATCTCTGGCTTCCCAAAAACATTATTACCCTGAGACTCATTTATTTAAATCAGTATAGTGTATCTCACATTGGAAGTTTGAATATATCACCTTTATTAAGACATATTCTCTACTTGATCATATGAGTTCCAACTCAAAAATAACACAGTTAACTTATGTGTCTTGGCTTATGTGTGAGATTAAATATTTATACAGTTAGTCCACCAAACAGTGTTTGCTTCTAGCTGTTCAATATCAGCCTTTTAAAGTCTTCTCAGCCCAACAGTGAGACACACCTGCTTGGCACGGAGCTGTCGACTAATACCTTTGCAAATTGCGCTCATTGATTTCCCTCCTTTCTTGTGATTTCTCCCCTGCAGTGGAAGATGTGCAGAATGTGCAGATAGTGTGTGTTTGGTGCCAGAAGGAAGGTGTGAAACGCTACTCCCTGTGTATGGGCTCAGAGCTCAAGAGCTTCTGCAGTGAGAAGTGTTTTGCAGCCTGCAGACGGGCCTACTTCAAACGCAATAAGGTTAGTGGGGAATACAAAAATGCACCACAGCATCGCCATGGTGAGTCACATATGTTTAGCTGAGGCTTGTTTCTATTGGTCGGTTGAACGACACAGTGCTGTTTGGATTGTATAGGAGCAGTGTGAACTCCTTCACCACCTAGGCCCTGTCCACACCAAGACGAAAATTATAACATTTTGCCCTAAACCGTTAATTATGTCTGCGTCCATACGAAGAGGCCGAAAACGCTGTAGTCAATAGGCCAGGCCTGTTTGTGGCACCGTAACGTTGCCACAGAAACACACCAAAACAGAGAAGAAGACACATTAAACTCGTGCCACACGGAGCATACGCAGAAATCCCCAAAAACAAGACACACTTGTATGTAGTTGTGTAGTTTCAGAAGATTTTGCTGTAAAGACAAAACAAGCCCAGTAGCTGCTGCAGCACTAATGCAACGCTGTATTCGGCCATTGTTACTGTTGTTGTCAGGCCTTGCTCATGGGGGTTAAGGGAGGGGAGGGGCGGGGCTACGGCGGTATCATTTCAGGGGAATCCTTATTCGCCGTAAACAGAGATGCAGGGTGGTGTCTTCAGACTTTCCCACTCTGGGGCCCGTTTTCAAAAAGTATCGTTGTCAGCTCCCAAAACACCGTCTCCGTGTCGACGCAAGGCATAAACGATAAAAAACTTTATTGTTTACACTGAAACCCGTCTCCGTGTGGACGGGGCCCTAGACTCCTGGAGGTTTCGTGGATCTAAGTAAGCGAAACACCGTTGAAGGGAGGTTTCCACCTGATGACCCCCGGAGACGTGTTAGGAATCACTGCTCGCTAGTGTGTGTAGTGATAGATTAGGGATCCGAGGTCCTTCATTGAGTGCGCGTCCTTCTCTTTATAAGTTTATAGTCTTGAGTTCAGTAGATTGCACATGTATAGATACAGTCACAGTGTATACACAGTTTGCACCAGTTGTGTCCATCAACAGGAGACCAGGCATCAAGTGGTTTCTGGCAGGTACACAGGCCTTCAGAAACAGATACTCCTGATCATGTGAGGTCATAACTGATGGATTCATTTACAAGAATTTAAAAAGGGGAGATCTCTAAGAACACAATTCCTAGTTAGTGTGCAGCAGCCACTTTAGTGATGGTGGGAGGCAGGGAGGTCAAAGTTTGTAGAGGACACTTAGTATCGGTTTCACGTTAATGGAGAAGGGGCCGGCTATTAAGTGGCTTTGGACAGGAAAGCTGCAAGAAGCACTCGGATGCACATTGCCATGATTTTTCACCTTCCATCACGACATGGATATACCTTCTTCGGAGAAGTGGGGTGACAAGCAACTATATCAACTTTCACCCTCAGTGTTGTTTATACTGTGGTGGGTTTATTCACACAACAACAGAGACACAAAGGAGGGTTGAACAGACAGCGTGATACAAGCGCTCTAGTTTTTCGTAGGCGGGGAGGAAAGCATTTCTGCTGGCTTGTTGCTGCTTGTCTGAGAGGAAGGCCAGGAGGCCTGGGGCGAGGTGTCCACTTTCAGTGCATACCTTACCTTCAGCTGCCTCATGTTTCGTAACTCAACACGACTCAATGGGTCACAGAGATGGGGGTGCACTCAGACCCACAGCAGATCAGCTTACATAAATCAAGAAGAATTTCCTATATTAATACTGACAGGGCCGTTGATAATATGACAATACATCACCTGCATTATCTCTCTACTTGTTGTAGAGTCGTATCTGTTTCACAACACAGCTTTGTTCCTTTCCCTCTTATGACCTTTGGGGTTTGAGGCCATGAGTGAAGTTCAAACTACTTCTAACCTCAATGGAAAGGCAATTCATTTTAAAATTGTTTTTTGTGCTTGTTATGTGAGAAGTTAGCTCACTAGTTTAATGACCACAGAATAATGCAATTATAGCATTTGAGCACAAACTCTAGTCTGACAAACTGCCTCACGGTGATTCATGTTGTGCTCTTCATACTGTGGTTTTCCCCTGTCAGGCCAGAGATGAAGACCTCCATGGCGAGAGATCCCCTCAGCACCCCCATACAGAGGACTCGCCCAGACTGGTGTTGAAGATAAACACCAATGTCAGAGTAAGAGGACACCATCAATGTACCTTTTGTTTTCCATTGTAAAATATTAATAGACGTCTGTTATGAAATTACAAGGTTTAACATGCAGGGGTCCTAGGAAAAGACCTCCTTTGTCCTGTTTCTGTATAATAGTCTTAAAGATTTCAGCTGGAATCTGTCACTTCATTGACCCTCCACAGTCTCTGTCTCCTGTGCCACAGGTATGTGATTGGTGCAAGCATGTTCGTCACACTAAAGAATACCTGGACTTCGGATCTGGCGAGGAACGTCTCCAGTTCTGCAGCACCAAGTGTCTGAACCAGTACAAGATGGATGTCTTCTACCGAGAGGCCCGTGCAGCTCTCACCAGCACCAGCTCCAGCCCAAACAGAACCAGTCAGGAGGGACGGGGAGACAGCAGTGTGGCGGGGCAAAAGCTACTCACTCCTGAGTCTTGGAGCAGCAGCAACAGTGCAGGGGAAGCCCGTAATCGAAACCTCTCCCCGAAAGGGCCTGCACTAATCCACGGATCAGCCGAACCCACCTCCATCTCTCCCTCAGAAGCATCCTCCTCTTCTTCCTCCAAAGTCCCGGTCTCGGGGCTGAGGACCCTCGAAAGATCCATCCAGCCTCCTCCACCTCCCACTGCTATGGAGGTGTCATCCCACCCTGTTCCTCATCCTCCTCCGCCCCCTCCTCGCCCCCTTCTGGAGCAAAAGCCAGTACCTCAAATGCATATACCCTTCATCAGGCCTCCTCTTCATGCTCAGGGCCTAAAGAGCCCACTTACCAACCCTCCCAGACACCCAGGTCCCCCTTCAAGTCCTATCCACAGACCCCCACACTCCCCTCACCTACAGCCCCCCACTTCCACCTCCATGAATCCCCCTGGACTGATGCACCCCTTCCCAGGAGCCTACTTTCCTGGCTTGCACTCCCCTCCTCTGAACATGATGCCAAGAGGTCCTGTCCCAATGCCTCCTATAATGAACTTCGGTATTCCTTCTTTTAGCCCTCTTCTGCCCCAACCCACTGTCCTGGTGCCTTATCCCATCATTGTCCCCCTTCCTGTCCCCATACCTATTCCTATTCCCATTCCAGTCCCGCCTAAAGCAGCCCAAGAAACTCCAAGCCACAGTGGGGTTATCCAGCCAGTGCCAGAAGGAATAGACAGGGTTAGATCCAGGGCTACCAGGCCACCATCTCCAGGGATCCCTGAAGGGGACAGTAGATTGGTAACCAACAAAATGGTTGGATCTGTGCCTCAAGGTCTCTCTTCAACAAGTGACCCAAACACAAGGGACACAAATTGGGTTAAATCAGAGAAGCCATTTCTGTCCCCAGCATCCACACCCCAAAGTGGAGCATCCTCCCCCAGAGCGCAATACAATGAATCCCCCTGCTCAGCCCTGGGGTCGGAGGGGCTGACAGACTACAATCAGCAGCAGACAGAGCGACAAGTCATCCAAAGGGTTCTTCAAAGAACCCATGTGAAGCTGGAGCCCAGTGCCAATGGAGTGGTGGATCTGTCAGGGCTGGTGGAGTCAGGAACGGGGCAGGTTAACAGGTCAGGGCTGCATGATGTCATCAGACCCACCCCTCCCCTACCACAGTCACCTTCATATGACACTGTCTACCAGCATCAGGACTCCCACACTCCACTGTCTCACTCCCCGCCCAGCCCCATGGGGAGCAGTCATCCACACGATGCCACATCCTCTGCCCTGAACTCTCAGGACCATGGTCAAAATGGGATGTCCTCCTCATCCACACCTGCCAGTCCGGACTCCTCTCTACCCCAAAGATTACCAGCACCACCCCCTGACCCTGCACTTAGTGAGCTGGAGGCTATCAAAGAGAACAAGTGCTCTGTTGTTAGCCCAGTGCTGGTTGAGGGCCCAGTCGGTCAGTCAGAAGGGCCCTTAACGGTAGTCGGGGATGTAGGAGAGGACTCCCATGTTCCCGATGAGGACCATGCCTATGCCCTGCCCACAGCGCCAAAGACAGGTGGGACCATGACCCCACTGCTCTTGCCCAAACTCAGGGACAAGGGTAGCCTGCGGAGCCCTGCTACTATGCCCAGCACTGGGGACATGGAGCCAGCTCTGAAGAGGCGATGCCTACGAATCCGAGATCAGAATAAATAGTGGATGGAGGTGAGAGATTCTGTTACACTTCGAGGGAAAGTATAGATAGCATTGCTTTCACTGGCTTTTTATAATATCTGGTATCACTAAGTTGCACGTTGTAAGAAGGATCAAACCTGCTGTACCTTCTTATGTTACTCATACATCTGCAGAGATTGTCAGATCAATCTCACAGTGTACGCAAGTTGACTGCATCTGCTTAAACTTTCTGTGGGTTTCTGGGTTGGTTAAAACGCCATTTAACCAGGGATCAGAAAATGAGTGCATAGACACATTTACACATGCATGGGGCAAGCTTAATCACAGGTCTCACAGTATGCGCGTGGTCACTAAACAGCATGGCGCCAAGGAGAGAGAATCCCAGTAACCTGGCACTCCACAGTGCTCTAAGGTTACAACAGGGGAAGGAGGTGGAGGGCACAGGCAGTGAGAGTCACTTTGAAAGGCGATCACTTCACCACAACCGTCACAGTCACAATGCTTTGTTTGCATGGCAGCCTGTTTTGGAGGCTCAGATTTGCCAAGATATGTGAGTGTATGTCTGTTTAAGAGGGAGGGAGTGAATCCTGAATTTTATACCAATTAATCACAAGCAGTTAGTAGAAGAAAAAAGGTGAATAAAACTGTGACCTTGATGCTATGAGGACACTCTGTCCAAAATGACATTCAGGCCAGATCGAGTCTCTGCGTGACCTCAGAGTGAAACTCCTGCTTCTTGCAGTATGAAGTGCGAAGCAGCGCAGACGTCTCTCTGAGGTTGCTGTAAAGACAGAGGTGATTGTCAGGCAGACTACAAGACGCTGTGATTATGCGAGCCAGCCCTCTGCTGTGATAAAGCTCTGGGGCTTCATTAGAAAACACAGGGGCAGAACCAGAGCGATCCAGTTGCACATGTCATAATGACACCCTGTTCTGGCTTTGGCTCGTCGCGCTCCCATGTATGAGTTTTGTATTTTCCTCTCCTCTCCCTTTTCAAGCCTTTTCCTTTCCTTCACTCACCACTGCTGTCCGCTGCCAACCAGATGTTGTTGTTCGAATGCAGCAGAAAAGCCTCCTTACTTTGGACCAATCAAAGGCCCTCTTCATTTCACTTGCCTGATTGGTGGCCAAAGTGGCTGTAACACTACCCATCGCCCTCACCCGCTGGTATCTCAGGCTCACCATAACAAGATCACGTTGCCATTTTACTGTATGTCCTGAGATTAATCTGCTGATATTACAGAGATGGTTTGGATTTCAACTGGCCCTGCTTTTCTCTCCAGATTCCCAGCTTCCAAAGGCCAGGGGTCACATTAATTATTGTGCATAAAAATGATGGCAGCTGATCGAGAAAGCACAACACAGACCTTTATCTTATCCCCCAGATGTTTGGTGCCTGAGCGCAGCAAGATTTCCTTTCACTAGTTCCCACTTTACTCCTTTGTCATTTGTTGTGGTTTCATGCATCACCTTGGTAACCAATACATATGAAATCACAGCGTGCTGCTTGTGTCGTGCAGACGGATTTATGGCCATGCGTTGTGTGTAATGGGAGCTGGCTGCCGTATGTGAATGACTTTAGCTTGCCACCTCTGTGCTGTGCTCTGAGCCGAACATTGCTGTCCTCTTCTATTGTCTCTGCTGCTAAAAGTCTTCAAAAAAAAAATCTCTCACACTGACAGAGTCAGCGGCCAACTGAAGGATTTCACCTCAGGAAACAGCCCGTTTTTTCGTCTCAGTTTTCCTTGCCTTTATTTGGGATATTTTATAGCCCCATGTAATCCGATCCCACCACATGGGTATTCGCTGAGCGTTTGAAACTAAAACGCAATGGGACAGAGGGAGTACAGAACCCTGGTTTGGCCCTTACATGTGTGTGCGTCTGTTTGCGTTTAATATGTGTGTTTGAATGAAAGTCTGTGTAAGTGTGTGAGAGAGAAAAGAGGCCAGATGTTCCTCGTTTGATTGTGCCCTGTGCAACAGTTATCTGAGTGTTGACATGACTAAAAGCCTCATTCTCAGTGTTTATGTAGAATGGGTGGATTAAGGAATGAGTGTCCAGGGCAGGAGAGGTTGTTATAAGATATGCTACAAATGGAAATTACACAGACTTCATCCAGAATCTATAACATCTCACCACTGTTTCTCTCTCTCTCCTTCTTTTTTGTTTTTTTGCACTCCCACCCTCTCCACCTAATGAACAGACTCCCTGTTTAACACTGTATGGCAGTGCCAGATTCAGTGCCACGCCCTCTTGTGGACAACACCAGTGCTAACACCCTCCAGCCTGTCCCTCAGCCTGTCAGCCCACCAGAGTGTTGCTCTGCCTGTAGACCAGCAGGGTGCCAACCCAGGAAGCAGTCCAGATGGCCGATTTATCACAAGTCAACACAGGAGGAGGGGGGGGACACAACACAGTCACACATTTTGTCTTGGACCAAAGAGCATCGCTGGCTAGTGTGTTATACTGTGTTCAGTGAGCACTTGAAAAAGGAGCATCTCAGATCCTCCTCCTGTCTGACATTGCCCTGAAGTGTGTATGTGTGCTCGGGTTAGTATGGCTGCCCAGATGCGCTCCTCCTCCTCCTCCTCCTCCTCCCTGCTCCACACAGCAGACAGGGCTCTGATCAGCCTTGTGTGGTCTTCTCAGATGGAGCCTGAACATGATCTCTTTCCAGGGGAAACGGTTTGTTTTCTCTGCCCGGCTTGCACAAAGAGCCACATTGTTCCTCTCCCCATATCCCACGCTGACTCCCCACACCAGGTTTTGGGTTACCTGGCCGACGGGGGCTCAGACTTCAGGAGCTTTTTTATTTTTTTGACCGACAGCCAGGAATATAGTATACCCTTCTCTCCTCCACCTATCCGCCCAATCTAAATACGGTACACACAAGTCCTGAGGTTTTATCCCTCATAACTGATTGCCTATGATTCCCGACTCCGCTCACTTCCTCTAAGGGATGAGAGAAATTCTGCTGAGATAAGGACTTCCTCCTTGGGGCAGTTTTCTCACTGTGAAGAGCGAGTACAGGCTGAGCTGTAAAGATAGACGACTGAGCAGTATAAAAATCCCCGAGGAGAGCTCCCTCTGCCTCCTCTAAAATGTAAAAGTACACAGAATGTATGAGGGTACACCTACTGATATACAGTAGCAGAGATGGTTTGTGATCACCGTGGTCGTCTTGATGACGCTGGTACATAAATGTG
Source organism: Pseudochromis fuscus (assembly GCA_900323345.1). Classification (NCBI taxonomy): domain Eukaryota; kingdom Metazoa; phylum Chordata; class Actinopteri; family Pseudochromidae; genus Pseudochromis; species Pseudochromis fuscus. Next base: position 16,495 of record OOFC01015273.1, read on the forward strand.
TGATTTACAGATCCAAACTCACTATTCATCAACAGCAAATCCGAGTTATGAATCACTCTTAGCACTGAGGGCCATGCATGTTTGAAATCCTTAACATTCATGGGACGTGACAGTTAAACTGATCCTGACTCAGATTTTTTTTTTTTCTATATGTTATTGACTCTGATCAGAAGATTTTGAAAAAATAAAATTATAAAATGTTTTGTAATATTACCAAATGTGGTATTATACTCAGAAACATTGAATGCTGTAGTATGCAGCGATCAGTATTACACTCCCCGCTGTCGGGGACACCGAATGAGATTTGATCCAGCTAGATCACTTAGAGGCTTCTCAACACTTGTCACATTGTAAGATTTCAGTTTTCTAGTTGAACTCTATACAGATACTATTTGATGTTATATTAACTTATGGATGATGCATCTGTAGATTTTCACAAAAAAATGCTTTATTTCTTCATTAGTTGTTTTTTTTTTCTTTGGCGATTGTATTTTCTGGGTGTCGAAGCTCTTACATGCCCCCATTTTGTATATGTTTATGTGCTGTATCCCCACTAGAGAGCAGTATTTGCCTTTGTAACTTTGCACCTGCCCTTTTCTGAAGCACGAGGAGGCCCATTGGCAGTCTGCTGAAAGCCCATACAGTCTCACTGATCACAGCACTGCACTCAGTGCCATCTGACCGGCATCCACGTCTTGCCATTATTTTATCCTTGAATCCAGATATTACAACAGTGTCATACTGAGGATGCAGTCAGCTGCCCTTCTTCTTAATGAAGAGTTTAACAGTGTCCTGGGATGTCATCATGACCTATTCCTAGAGTACTTCTAAATGTGACCCACCCAAGCCATCATTCCAATTCTCAGTTACCGATCAGTGTGTGTGTGTGTGTGTGTGTGTGCCCACAGCGGCAACACATTTCATCGTCTCCCCACTCATTCCAGCCTACATCCTCACCACAGGTCATCCATGCCATCATGCCAGTGTCATCCTGGACTTTGTCAACAGCTTGTATGAGTCACTGATGACATCACTCCATACAAACAGCTGCAGTGTCAATGAGTGGTCCTCCACTCTGACCACAGAGGCCAAAAAAATACGACATTATTAAGACTGCCAGTATCAGTAAAGTGCGTTTTATTATTTTTATTGCCATTTCTCACCTGATCCAATGTGTGCGTGTTCAAACAAAAATACCTTTGAGTCAGAGGTTTTGTTGCGTAGATTCTCTCTGACATCCCCTTTCAAACATTTAGCCCACTATCTGAAATGAAAGTGTCTGATTGTTTGTATTTGAATAAAGTAACCAAGAGTTTTGGTGGAGACCTCTTTGTAAAGTAAAATAAATAAAAGTTATTCTAAGAGCAAAGAAATGTCTGGTGTATTATTTTTCTAACACCTTTTTTAACAGTTTTTTTTTAAAATCCATTATTAACCTATTTTTATCTCTGTCTTTTTAAATCTGAAGTCTGGTATTTTGTTGTCCCGGATGTTTGCCTTGTAATTAGCAGATCTTACGCATGAAACAATTCTCGCTGTGAATAAGGACTGCTCACACACCGTGGTCCCTGTAAACGTCTATTTTTAGTGGCAACGTGTCTGAAAGGCAGCGCATCAGCATTCCTAAAATACTGAAAGTTGGTCGAGCCTCTGTGCAGTGACGGTAAAAGAGATGAATGAGATAAGAGAGGAGGAATTCCAGCTTAGCGCGAGCTCACTGTGATTGGAGGATTTCTATCTGTCTTTTTTTTTCTTTCTTTTTTTTTTTAAATAAAAGGATATGTTGTTTCACAGCCTGTGGTAAATTCCCAGGTTGTTATTCAAAACCGCTTCACGGAAGTTTTCAAAAAATAATACATGTAAAAAACACGCATGAGATTTATCTGTCAAGACATCATCAGTCAGGCAGCGCAACACAGGATGTGGGAGAATCCTTTAACACAAAAGCGTTAATAAACCATCAGAGTATGCTAGAAGATATGCTATTGTTTTATTATTATTGTTATTATTATTTAAAATTTAATTCCCAACCGTGTCCCAAATACACAAACGATACAAACCAGCATAACTGAAAACAATAGCATAGAATAATAATGGAAACAAAGTAAATTAAAGCTACATAATAATAAAAAAAAATCCTTCAAAGTGGATACATAGGCTAATTGTTTCCAATGCTAAAATAAATGATTAACTTCAGTGCACTTTAGTAGCTAATTAAAGTGTGTTCATCTTCATTTACTTGTTTATTATTTTTGAGTTGTGTATTTAAGAATAGCTACATGAATAACTAAATAACTCATGTGGAAAGCTTATTTTTCCAAATTATTATTTTCTTCTCCTCAGATTTTATTTATTTATTTACCCATTTGCAAAAATACTCTTAATAAGTAGTCACACAGGATTTTATTTTTGTTTGTTTTAATATTGAATGAGGTCAGACTTTTAGATTGACAGTTACACCCGGAAGCGGTGCTGTTGTGTTGCATCTAACTTGGCAGCAGTTTTTTTTATCTTTTTTTTGTCCTACAGGTTGGGCGCGTTGTGGTCGGATCAGATTTTGTGTTACCTGGTTTGGAGCAGACGGTGCGCGCCTGAAAGAGACGCGCGCGTCGCTCGGCCTCTGAAACCTCCACTCTCTGAAAGTTTCCTCGCGGTGTGTGAATGATAAAAAAGAAGTGAGGCGGATTGCTTTGGCAGCGGATAAATAATTAACCTGACAACTCAAGCCGCAGTTTGCAGCCGAGCTGACATGAGGAGCTGAGCCAAGCAGAAGCGGAGTGCGCCTCCACCGCCTGCCTGTGTGACCCGAGACGCGCGCGCGCACACACACAGGCCCACAGGTGTCTTTACTTGAACTCTGTATTTTCATGTCATTGGAAGAGGATCCACTTCACCGGGATCATGCTGGGAGCGGAGAGCAGACTGGAAAGCCGGCTGAAGAAGCTGGAGTCCCTGATGAGGAACCCACAGTCGGCACTAAACTTGGAAACCCTGCTGGTGAGTGAGTGTGCATTTACCCGCAGGGTCTGATACAGGTTTGTGCGTCATGGTGAAAGATAATGAGTGGGTACTTATTCTGTCATGATCACCTGAAAAGACACAGAAAACAGCTGGAGTAAACAAACAAAAAAATAAAAATCTAAGTGATAAACATGCAGATTGTTATTGTAAGATAATAAGTGAATAAGTGGATAATATCATATTCTTTGAACTATATGTGAAGTTGACTCAACATATTGGTACTTTGGCTGCTAATCAGACATGTAGCAGAGGGAAGCCCCACCTAAACTCAATGCTTAGCCACCTTTCCTGTGTGGAAAACAACATACCCCTCTTTACACCTACACTAGAATAATGGGAAATGTAGTATAGTGGCACTAAAATATGATTCATTGTAATAAGTTAGACTCACTGATAGAAATTCCAATCAACCAATCAGTTTGCTTTTATAAAACGTGATATCAATCAGGAGGTAACAGTACATCCAGTCCTCTGCTCTATCTGTGATTACCTGTTGAATCCCTTGGTGTGGGCTCTAATTGTCGTGCCCTCCCTCTGACCCACACTAAGAATGTATTCAGCCAACTTCTAAGCCTCTCCACCCCGGCCTCTGACAACAAATGGAGCAGCTTTTTCAAACAGCCATGATCTCACACCAGGCCAGAGGTGAAGTGCTTCCTCGTGGCGTCCAATCTAATCTACTGAAACGCACTTCACGGCAGCTAATAGTTGTTTCGTTACTTTTCCAAAGAAACTCCACTTTCTCTGTAGCTTTTTTTTTGTTTCTTGCACCATTATCCTGCACAAGTGTTAACATGCAGGAGGTTTAATACAGGCGCTTACAGTGACGTGTTTGCAGTCATGCTTATGTCATTCATTTGCTTCATACATGTGTAATATTAACAGTACCAAGCATAGGTTTCAGTTCTGGTGACAAAGAGAAGTCCAAACAATCAGGAAGTTGACGTGATGAGTACAGATGACAGTTAGAAGTGATTTGTTGACTGTTTCGTCTAGTATATTTCCTGCTGGATGGACCAGTGTCTTTTCCCAGTACTGGTGAGTCACAAATAAATTTCAGTTTAAAAAAAAAAAAGCCACAGCTCTGAGATCAACCCCAGTGTATGATATAATCAGACAACAAAGTGATACAAGTCCATTTTAGCCCCCTATCAACCGCCCACCCAAATCTCCCCGGTCATCACTTTTGGGATTTTATCACCACAGTCAGCTGTGTCTGGATTTCAAGCAGCTCTGTAGTGGACGTAACAATGGCCGACATGCTGCCTAATGCAGGGAGCTACCACACGGGAAGCTGAAGTCACTTCCTGGAATTGAGGTGGAGATAACCTGCTGTGACCTCACGTCTCTATTTCCTGTTTGTCCACAATTATTTTTGTTGTGTAAGAACAAAAGATTTAGTTTTTCCTTGTAGAGAAAAGAAATGGGGTCCTGTAGAAGATAAGCTGTTTGTATGTTTTGTTTGCGTTTTGAGGATTTTGCAGAGGTCGCGATGGCAGCAGCTGATGGTTGTTTTCATTCAGATTCAAGCTGAGCTGGATGTGTTTCTTAATTACCAAGAAATGTGATGTTTTCCAGTCAGTGAATAAATTTTCACAAGGTTGTATGTTGCGTCTTAATAATGAATCACTCAGTTTATTATGTAACATAAAACAAATGACGACAAACACAGCATTTGCTCAATCCACTTCCTGAAATGTAAGAATTTGCTGGATCACTTCCTGTACTTGGAAATATTTAGTCATAATACCAGTTTAAAAAATCTGCTTTAGTTATTATTATTTATCCTGGAGCACATCTTCATACTGACTTCATACAAAACTCTAACAACAGCTGCTGGCCACTGGAACAAGCATATTATTATTAATAACAATAGCAACCATGTACTAATAATATAAAGCTGATGTAAACTTGTTCGTGGTGAAAATACTAAAAATGGTGTTGGGATTATACAGTAAAAAATAGTTATGATTTATAGTATATTCACAAAGTTGATGAAGGGCTGTAGGACTACTCCCCCCTCAGTATATTTAGTGATCCCCACAGACTGTATATAGATCATGACGTCACCCGTTGGTCTGTGGACTCTTATTTTGAAGTCAGGAGATCGGCATTTGAACCTCGTCATGTTGGTTGTTTGGAGCCAGAAGTGACCATATTTGGTGATGAAGGGAGGAGTGAGGAGGCGGGTCTGACCCTTGAACCTGAGGACGCTGCTTAATGTGTATGAGACTGGAGTTCAGGTTTAGTATCATTGACAACCAGGCCCCCAAATCTTCTTAAAGACTAATATTAGTTATATTTGATTTCCAGATGGACCATCAGATCATTAATAAGAAAAGTTTACTTTAGTCAGTGACATCAGAAAGACTTGTGGGGAAAATGCATTGACTGAGTATTTCTCTAATTTCCCTTTGGAGATTAATAAAGTCTTATCTTATCTTATCTTATCTTATCTTATCTTATCTTAACTTATCTTATGATTCAAAATGACCATTTTTGAATTGAAGTCAATAGGAACCAGAATTTTTAGTGTCAGCAGAATGAGTTTCTATGTTTTTATATTTTCAACTGCCTGCAAGCAAACTTCCCTTAAGGGACAATAAAGTTATTGAATTGAACTGACAGTCTGTGGTGATAAACCCATAACAAATACATTAAATGTTCCAGTATTAACCATATAAGAGTGAAAGTTTAGAAAGATGCAGATTTTTTTTTTTCCATACATGCAAATAATTACCGTATTTTCCAGACTATTGAGCGCATCTGTCTATAAACCGCTATTGAATTTCTTCAAACAGTTTCATGTGTTCCACTCTGACCGGGTCTGATGTGACGAGGCTAAATGTATCGGCGGTATGGATCTTGCTAGCTTGTAAAAAGCTAACGAGCTTCATGCCGCCACCACATGAGCAACACCAGTGTTTAAACCACAGGGTTCAAAGTGTCGGAAAAAAGTAGTGGCTTATAGTCTGGAAAATACGGTAATAGTTATCTAGCATTCAATCAGAGGTACGTGACAACTCCTTTGTACAGTGAAAAAATATATCTGGAGATCCATCTGTGTATGGAAATGAATAATTAAAGAGCAATGCAAAGCAGGCCTGTTACAAGACAAGATGATTTCTAAACACCTGCATGAAGCCACCGTCAGCACTGTCGGTTCACAGTGGGAGTGGGTGGGAGGTCTAAATTACAGGATCATGTTCAGATTTGTTCAGATTCCAGTGAAAAAACAGACGAGTCGGATCTAATTATCTCAGTCAGGAGGAAAGACATTTGTATAATGATGAGAGCACAGTTAAAGATTCAGACTTCAGGCCTCTTCATGTGAAGCCCTAAAGGACAGGAGACATTTTTACCTGTCACTGTAGGATTAAATAATAAAATCACTGATTCCTGAATTTCATTTAGCTGCTTCAGTTTGAGCGTCGTCTGTCTTACATGCTAACAGGGACACTTCCGCAAATGTCTGTGAAAATGATTCCCACGGTGATCAGAGGAGTTACATTAAAACCTGTGTAGTATAAGAAAACCTGATATGATCATCAGATTTTTATAGCAGCACTGGAGCGCTGTACAACATGTGACGACCTTTTTCACTTGGCAGACTTCCAAAAAACTGCATACCTTATTAATCAAGGTGCTGGTTTTACCTCGGCAAGATCTCACAAGGTCATAACTGAACAAATCACTGAACAAGACAGTGAACATATCATCCTGCATGTGTCTGTAGATTTACAACAAAATCTATGAAGATGTGACAAAGACGAAACATTTTACTTTTCAGTTTGAACCTACTGCTTCTTTCTTCTGCTGCCTGTCTATAGACAGATGTGGTGTTTACTGCCCCCCTCTGGTTTACTGTTGTCATGGTCTTTATTAAAACCAGTAAAGAAAGGGACAAACAACTAGGCCAATACAGAAGTGAAAAATTGCAATACTCACAATGGCCACTAGGTGCTGGCTCCAATTGACTGTAAATAAAAAAATTTAATTTTCACTCGTGGAATACTCAGTCAATACATTTTTCTACAAGTCATTCTGATGTCATTAGCGAAACTCAACTGTTTATCAGTGATGTGGTGGTACATGCGAAAAAAAACATTGAGTGGATATTATGCTTGAAAAAGAGGAATGTTTAGGGTAGGGCTGCTGCTATCGATTATTGTAGTCATCGAGTATTCTATCAATTATTCTATCGAGTAATTGTATAAGAAATGCTTATTAACAAATACTAGCAGAATCCCTGACAAATGTACACTTCCCATTAATGTGGTATTTTAAACTGGAAGTGCTTCGGCGAAAAGAAAACTCCTTCCTGCAGAGTGCGCATAGTACTTTGTCAGTCGACTGTTCATTGAGGGCTAACGTGCTGTTTTGCGTTAAAAAAAAGAGGCAAAAACCAAAAAAGGGGTTTTTGGCATCTTCAGTTTTTATCAGGTGGTTCTACTTCCCAGTTGCATATGCGCAACAGCAGCTCTACTTGGACAAACTCCCACTTCTTCTTCTTCTCTTTGTTTTACAGTGGTTGGAACATTGTTGCTCATTACCGCCACCTAGCTAATCCTCCGGAGAAACACCACTCTGTCATCAAATGCCGCTTCGATTCAAAGCTCTTTTCCCTCGAGGATTTTTCCTAATCGAGTTACTTGAGGAATCGTTTCAGCCCTAGTTTTGGGGTGTGGTTAGTTTGATTGACAGGTCTGGTCTCCAATGAGAGCGGCTCTGAACACATTGAGCAGTGTCCTCAGGACGTCACGTTAGCTTTGTCCATTCTGCAGAGTCTTTGGTAAAAACATTCAAACATTATCAGACATGGGGATTTTCTGGGAAACTGAAATTTTTTTTTATTTTTTTTTTTATCAACCACAATCCTTCACTGTAAGTCAATGGCAAATGGGCAAATTAGCTAATAAAGATATTCTGTCACTTAACATTAATGAAACCTTTCAGCTCTAAAGTAACACTCAGTAAAATAAAACCTAGCTACCTTTATTATACATGGATATGGAGAAATTATTAATTATATTAGGAGACTGATTTCAGATAAAACGAAGCAGCAGCCCGAATAAATTGATGATTGTAGTCACACATCCCCGCAGACGATAGAAACACTCCAGATGTCTCATCTGTATCTGCCAAAATTAGACTGTATTTACATATGATTCAGTTATTACAAAGTTCACCGTCGCTCGCACTCTCCGCCGCAACAACCACGATTGTTGCGAGACGCACAAACACGCAGGCCGTGTAAAACGATCACAGATCCTCAAGCGCTCAGCCTGAATCCAGACCCATAAGCTGTTTGTCCCACAATAGCTTCTGAGCCTTTAGGTCTATTTCCACCCGTCTGCGGTGGGGGAGATCTCTCCTCGCCGCTGCTATTTAAAGGTGCAGAATTGTTCCACATGCCCCTGTCCACCCACTCACATGTCCCCGAACAAACAGACCACCGCTTACTGCTGTTGCTCAACACACACACACACACACACACACACACACACACACACACACACACACACACACACACACAGCTCAGACACACACACACACACACACAGCTTAGAGACACACACACAAACACACAGCTTAGAC
>OOFC01015285.1:0-16807 GCA_900323345.1 Pseudochromis fuscus
GAGCACGCTCACAGCACACCCACGCCGCCCCCCCAAGATCAGGAGCAGCACCCCGACAAACTCTGCCTGGACTCGTTCTGGAGTGAGGTTGAGACCATCCGACAGGGGAGTGGCTACACAGACCTCGACTGCAGCAGGAGAGACTCCAGACAGTCCGAAGGTAAATACTGCAGAACCGGTGCTTAGCTTATCCATTAGCAGTGGACAGACAGAGCTTAAAGACAGTCACCATCCGCATGTTTATGTGATAATCTCATAAAACATTCATGTTTGAATTAGCTGCTACTCACATCCTCCATGAAATGATGCATCTGCCATAGCAACATATCAGGTTTCTCTCATGCAGCAAAGTAGTGCTCATCACCATGACAACACTATCAAACACTCTGGGGTGGGGAGTGTTTTATCTGCACAAGCAAAATAGAGTTTCATTCATGAATGGTGACTTGCAATGGGAGTGTTTTATCATTATGCCCATTCAAATAATCTGATTTTGTAAATTCTGTTGTTTAATAAATAATTTTCTTGTTGTGATAAATAAGCACACTTGCTATTTGTTTGTGTGTAATTGTGCAACTCTATAATTTAGAGAAGACGAACACATTTTCTGTTCTTATATATTGAATTCAAAAAACATACTAACAACTGTATTTAGTCTAAAAGAGACAGTTCAGGGTAGAGTCCAAGGTAAAAACTGGACTCTCGCTTTAAAAATAGTCACTAGTGATCATTCACACATGTCAACCATCTGGTGTAACTGTTAGCTAACTGTGCTAGAAGGAACAGGCCAAGAGACAAAGGTATAACTTTATGATATTGAACACAGTTACATTTTTATGTTACATCTTATGATGCTGCAGTGATTTCCTGATTGTTTTTAATTGAACTGCATGTTTTAGCTGTGCACTCCCATCTCAGGGATTTCATTAAAATGTCTAAAATGTCTTGAAATTGCATTGAAATCACACTTTGATATTGTAACATTCATGTTTAAATGGATTTTATTGATGTCTTCTTGTCTGTGTTTGTGTGTCTCAGAGGGTGAACAAGAGGAGCAGTGGTTGGCCGATGCGGGCTTGTCGACCCTCATCAGTGACGACAGCGAGGATGTAGACAACGCGCTGCTGCTGTCCACGCTGACCCGGACACAGGCTGAGGCCGTTCAACGCCGGCTGGATTCCTACACGCTTTCCCTCCGCAAAAGGAACAAACCGCCACCTCGCGACGTTCGTGACATCTTCCACTCCCCTATCGCTCAGGTCAGGACGCTGAAATACAATTTAAATCACTGTCTGTCTAAGCGAGCTTCACATGACTCTTCATGACTTCAGATGATCTTCAAATTGAGGAAAAGAAAATTTAAGAATCAACAATTTTCTCTGTCCTTTTGAAAGCAGCCACTTAAACTTTAAAAAGTAGCATATGCACATTACAGCTTCACACAGACACTCAGCTCTCCATGACACACTTGCATTGATTGGTTTCTAGTTTCCAGACTGCTGTTAAAAGCTTGCAAGTGTACAGTAAACAGAGCCAGTGAGAGCATCTGTATCTAATGCAGTGAATCTATTAAGCAATCAAATATCAAATACTCATTTCCCAGGTGACTGTCAGGACCCAGCGAGTGACTGTCTATTGTGTAATGTGGTGTCTTGTTCCATTCAGAGGGACTGACCTGTGACAATAAAGCCAAATCTCATGTAAAGGTGATGCTTTTGTCCTCGCTGTCTGCCTGAGACAACCTGAGAGGTGGAACAAAGACATTTCCTCTGATCCTTATTGGGGCTTTATCAAAGGAAACACTTTGTATACCCATGTCCATCCGCTTAGTAGACATGTTTTTTTTTTCCCAGAGGTGGAAAAAAATCATTCAAGTACTAATATTCATAACTGTTGCAGAAAAGAGTGTACATTTGTTTGCAACTTGTCTTTCTTTCACCAGAGCCTTCTGCCCGAGCCTCAACATAGTGAAGATCTTGCCCAAAGCAGTATGGCGTCAGTTGCCAAAACACCGCTATCAGGTAAGAGACGATAATATAGGGAGAAATAATTAAAAAGAAGCTTGCAAATAGTATGAACAAAGAAGTAGAGGCACCCCTAAAGGCATTCAAAAACAGTTGTTTCAGTTATGTAATTGAATCGAAACTTTACTTTAATCCATCGCCAGCCATGTTGTTAGGAGTTCACATCATCACATCATCCTACAAATTACTCAAGGGTTTAACTGTACTTACCTTGTCTTTAAAAACACACCTGAAGAAGTCAGGTGCAGACCACATTTTGTGTGAGGATGGATCAGGCCACAGCCTAGTCACCTGTCATCTCATTGGTTCAGAGTAATCCTTGGATATATACTTGTCTCTGCATGCTACAGCTGGAAAACATCCCTGTTTGTTTTTGTACACCTGGTAATAAGCAGGAAAAACAGTCGTCACCTCACCCTCCTGAAGTTTATTAAAGTCCTGTATTAAACTGTCCTTAAACATATAAAAAAATATAGGAGGTTTGAATCTGGTGACAACAATTATAGATACATTATGAGTATAAAAACAGATTGCAATGCTGTTGACATTAACTTAATAAGTATTCTTGGTTGTTATAACTTTGTGTTCCTCTGTGGAGATAGGACTTAGATAAGGGGAGTTTTTGGTTTCACATTTCCTCATTTTTATGTTGACTTTCTGCAGTTTTTCTTCATTCCTTCATGCAGCATGCTTTCAAAATTCAATCGGGACTTCCTTTAGTGAACTAACTGATGTTTGTGGGGTTTTTTTGTGCACGTTTCCTGCTCAGCTGTGATGTCGGAGCATCAACGAGGAGGTGCCCCCAAAGAGGAATTTCTCATCACTGATGTGGCCTACTGCGAACAGGCCGTCATCTTCTTAAAACAAGCCAAGCTGCCACAAAACAACAGCCAGCGCAGGAAAGAGGACGGCACCCTGCCTGTAAGCACCCAAACAATTCACTTTTCCAAGTCATTTTCCAGGACAGCTGTGGTTTTACAATGTTATAGGGAATATGAGAGAAACTCTGTAAATGATGAGGAAGTAGGAAGAGAATTTGCTAATTAAACATGGAAGTGAATCTGTGTCCACTGCTGTATGTCCTACATTCATTTCTTTTGGTGGACATCAAACCTATGGGCAGAAAATAGGAAATGACACAGCTGTAAACAATCAATTATAGCACCTATTATCACTTTTGCTTTTTCACCAAACTCTGAATATGGTTTTTTTTGTCACAATAATGGTTGTGACTGTCCATTCATATCATATTTATTGAACCATTTCCCTCCACATTAAGATTTTTCAGGACTGCAAATCTATTTCGAGATTTTTAACATGTTTTTCTTCTGTCAATCTAACCAGCACCTTGGCTCCATCATTCCTTGTTTTGATTATGTTTAGGTTTAATTGAATTAAAACTATTAAAAATAGATGTAATTGCAAGTGATCAGGAAAAAGCTGTCCAAGCTTCTCTGAGAAATCACTGTACGTTTCAGTCCAGGCTTCGATCAAGATTTTCACTTAAACCTGATTACACACACACACACACACACACACACACACACACACACACACACACACACACACACACAAATGTTATTATAATCCATTTGCAATCAGCCCTCCGCTGTTGGTTAGATAACCAGATTAAGCAGATAAGGAATGATGGAATTAGCTATAAACAAAAGGAGACTTGTTGTGTCACAGAGTCCAGCAGATTTATGTTTCTATTTCAAGCTAAATACATTTCCTTAGCAAAGGGGGAGAATTAGTGCTTTTGATTAGTGGTATTATTTACGCATGCATGGATACCCACGTTTATGAATAGTGACACAGAAATAAACTCATTTACACGACATTACAACGAATATGTACCCTCCTGTGTCTTTGCATCAGTCTGTCTCCCCCTACCTCTTCTCTCCCTCTTCACCTCCACTTTCTAACTTTCAACTCCACTCCTCTTGGTCTCACTTTTCTCCTATTTCCCTCTCACCTCCTCAGCGGGTTATCTGCCCCAAGTGTCGTCTAGGAGTGACTCGTATTCAAGATCTCTCCCATGCTGACATGAAGAAGGTGCGACAGTTGGCACTCATCGACTTGACGGCGCTGTGCGACCTCCTCGAACTCGAGGTCAAAAGGCACAAATCCGGCAAGAGGAAAATCCCAGGTATGGACTTAATGCACATAAAAAGTGGCTATAGATGGAAAGGTTTTTTTGTTTGTTTGTTTTAAAGAAAATAGAATTGAACTATTTGTTTATGTTTTGTTTGTGACTTTATCAAAACCGATGTCAATCTGTCTAATCCCATGTGATGTCTTCATTTCTTGGTTATTGTTTTAAACTGAAAGGAGCTCTTGCCTCTTTATTTAATACTTTACATTGTACATGTACCTTCTTTCTGGTTACATATTCTTTATAAATATTTAACCATGTAGGATTATTATGATGATTCAGTCATAGGTAGTAAAACAAAACAACATATTAAAAACATGTGGAGCTGTTTAGGACCAATGTCCATGTGAAGTGGACATGGCTGACACTTTGGTCTCTCACAGAGAGCCCGCTCTTCGGGGTGCCACTGGCCACACTACTGGAGAACGATCAGAAGTCGAAGCCCAACACTTCGATTCCTCTCTTCCTGCAGACGGTAAGGATCCATAAATAGATCAGTATGACCTTTCACAGACCTAAAATCTTACAGCTAATATATGACAATACATACTGACACAAGTTGACAGCTTTTATCATTTTGAGTTTTCTCAGCATGTGTGGTGTTCATTTTCACCTTGAACACACAAACTGCGACCTCAGACAGTGTCCTCTGTGTGTGAAATGCTTTGACCACACCCTGTTTGTAGCAGCAGTTACCGAGTACAACCAGCAGAGGTGATCGAGAGATTCTTATCTACTGATGCCTGAGTCTCTGCTAATGTCTCTCTCTCCCTCTCCTTTTTTCTTCTCTCTCTCCCTCTGCAGTTGTTGTCGTTTCTGGAGAAGAAAGGAGTCGATTCAGAGGGGATCCTGCGGGTTCCAGGATCTCAGTCCAGAATCAAGGTACGATGTCTGGATGTGCACACATCTCACACTGCAGCTGATTTTTTTTTATCAGAAAAATCCCCTTTCTGAGTCACATGTGCAAAGCAAAGAAAAATGTTTTCTGGCCTTGATGAACAGTCGATTTATCGACACTCCTAAATGTCAGAAATGCTTAAACAGCAGAGAGGAAAATCAGCTGGCTTCACTGAGTTTAACTACAGCTGACATTTAGAAAAACAAGGTCCAATGAGACTACATCAGTAGAGTCTTTTTAGCCTTCCTGATACTGTGTTTAATTTCTTACAAGCACAGGTGATAGTGAATTGGTTAAATCAAAGCAGCCACCAGGGGGCGCCAGTTAGCATTAAAGGAGCTAAAACTCCCAGGTTTGATAATCAAGTCATGGATCTGATAGTGATCACTAAAGAGACACTACATCTTTTGTTAGTGAAAGGTTTTGATGGCATAGCAAAGATTCACTTATCTATTTATTCACTTAGTGGTTACTTTAATGAGGATGAGTACACAGTGAGATCACCTATGTCTGTTGTTAGATGGGCCTTAACATTTGCTAAAATTAACACAGAAATTAATATAAAACAAAAAAGAAACAAACAGATTCAGTTAAATTCAAGATGACTGCTTATGAGACGACCAACTACTTCAGGTGATGAAGAACATTTTACTTTCACTACATTCTTCCAGCTCGTCCTGTTGCTCAACATAGTTTCTGCCTGATTATTCCTACTTAAACAAATAGAGCCAGCAGTAAGAGTGCTGAGGCACAAATAGAAGCTGATAGCGTTTTAATTCGACCTGCAGTTACCCTGTGTGGGAAAGTATCCCAATCCCCTCTATACATGGGTATTTAAAGTCCATTGTCATAAAGAGTAAAGATAATTTTTAACAAACAGAAAACTCAAAATGACCTATAGACTCATGTAATCATTAGTCGTGACGATTACTGATGCACGAGGTCTCTGTTAATCAATAAACATTTTTTGACACACACAATGGGACAGCAAAAATATAATGAACAGGTGACAGCGTTGTTGTCATGTGGCTCTGAAAACTGATGTGTTTTCTGTCTGCAGCTGCTGCAGCAGAACCTGGAGACCAACTTCTACTCAGGGCAGGTCAGCTGGGATGAAGTGAGTCCAAACGACGCTGCTGCGCTGCTCAAGAAGTTCATCCGGGAGCTCCCCGCTCCTCTGCTCACCGCCGAGTACCTCAACACCTTCAGCGCCGTGAGAGGTCAGTGAACCCTTCCCGACGTCTCATTTATGTTTATATTTCTGTGTTATTATCCTGAACAGTGTAACAGGGCAGATTTACCTACTTTGTAAACATCCAACAGACAGTGTTGTGTCACAATAACACACCCGTCATTGCTTAGAGATGAGGCCTGTGTCGTTACATAACAACCATACCCACATACCGTACCTCATACTTTACATCAGACAGGATATATGACTATGCAGGTGGAAATGTTGAGGTGAATGACTGTGGTTGAGGATCATTATGTGTCCGACAGCTCCAGGATGCATTAAAGTACCGTATAAAACAGACATATACAGCAGTTCCTCTTCTGCTCCTCTATGCAACAATCTGATGGCCACTTTTCCAGACAGCTCAGCAGGCTTCACATCATAATTACCTGAGTCTCTCTTCACCACGACGGCAGCGCTGTGTGACGCTTATCTTTCATGCTCCAGCTGAGAAATCAACGTTAAGATGAACAAGTTGATATGATTTTAAGAAGTGTCCCAGCACCGGCACAAGTACATGAACAGTGACACAGCAGAGCAGGGGGATCAGCCATTCTCACATCAGTTTCACCTTCATAATAAAATAAAGAAACAGATTGATATTAATATAATGTGACTGATGACTCACTGATGTACAGTTTGTAAGGAGGTTCAATGCAAAGTGATAAACGACGTGTGACCACAGAGACATAAGCTAACAAACCTAATGGCCGCCTGTCACAGTGCCATTAATCTCAGGACATCCCATTACTCTTAGTCAAACACAGAGGAAATGAACAGTGTGTGTATATATATGAGTGTGGGTGTGTGTGTTTTTTTTGGTCTCACCTACTCGATTTTCCACATTTTCCCCTTCAGACATCACAGAGCTGAAGCAGAAACTCCACATGTTGAACCTGCTCATCCTGTTGCTGCCCGAGCCCAACAGGAACACACTAAAGGTAAAGATCATCACTTCACTTAAATTCATGTGAATTCACAATTACACACTTTCAGCATTCATGAATCATCTGCTAAAACACACATAAGATTTAATTTAAGCACCTTTGTCATACACTTTTTGCAGATCTATTATTAGTCTTTTTACATGGTGTAAATAAACAGTTTTATTCTCGTATTTTAACCTTTCTGGTTTTATTAATCATCTCTTCTGGTTCTTATATCCATGTTTATTGATGTAATACAAGTAAACACATTCACTCAGGTAAAACGTTACAACACTTCCACCAACCTCTCTGTACTTCTGCTGTAGGAGACTAAACTGAAAAGGGGTTTTTAAACATGAATGATTGTAGATTAAACTACTCAATTATCTATCAAATCTTTTAAAAGTAGCTTCACTCTGGCTTTGAAAACTGCTCCTTTCACATTAATGCATAACAAATAATGTAATGGTAGCATAACACTGACAGAGGCATTTTATCTTTATACTTAATATGTATTTTGAGTGTTTTATAGTGTAATATTGCTACTTTTACTTTAATAAAGGGTCAGAAAAAGCTTTGATTGGTTGAATATTAGTGACCAAAATTTAGAAGGAGTGTTGTAAAAAATATTTCATTTTATTTTGTAAAATAAATAAATAAATACTGCAGGAACACTGGCTTTTAAACAACAACCTCTGCAGTAAAGCTACATTTAATATTCCTCACCATGCACTCTTCTTAGATTTATCAGAAATGTGTCCTGATGACACTCGACCAAAGCACTGTTTCGTAATGCATCGACGTATTGTTCTGCTCTTAATCCACATTTTAAACACTCTGCTTGGTTATATAATGGCTTGCATTACCCATGACTCACTTTCACCAACACAAGTGTGCAGTCAGCTCCGCTTATAGCAACCAGGAGCATAAAATCCACCTGAACTAATTACTTTGACTCCAGTGGAGGCAGCTGAAACTTACTGTGCATTAACATACTTCTCAGCAGAGGTGTTACGGATGATTCAGTCACTGTGATAATTCACTTTACCGTTTTTTGTCCTTGGTGTAAGTGGCCTCTTTCAGGGGAAGGTGAAAGTCTTTTTAACTCTATAAAATCTGGTTCTGGTGTTCAACCTCCACAGATCTCAAACAGCTGAGATATCTTCAGCTTCATGTATCTCCATCTGTTTCCTTCAGGCCCTGCTCGAGTTCCTCAGTAAGGTGGTTTCCAGGGAAAAGAGGAACAGGATGAACCTGTGGGCTGTCGCGACCATCATGGCTCCCAACCTCTTCCTCCACAAGGCCGTACCAAGCAAACTGACCGAGGGGGCGGAGAAGGGACAGGCCGAGAAGGCAGCTGATGTTATGAGGCTCCTCATCCGCTACCAGGACCTGCTCTGGACGGTAGGACCACCCACGTACATCAGAGATAACACTGTGGTTGTGCAAAATACCTTCATTTTTTTAGGTTTTTACACGCACTCCAACTTAGGAGTGTTTTGTACATATTTCTTGGCCTCAGAAGTGTACCCATCTCAAATATCATGTGATGTTGTTTTTCTCTCCAGATTCCCAATTTCCTCATGAGCCAGGTGCGCAAGCTGAACGAGAACAGCAACCGGCGATACCAGTTCTACGATCGACGCATCAAGAACCTGCTGAGGAAGATCCACACAGACAGCAGAGAAAAGCCTGAGAAAAACAACTCAGAGGTGAGCTGGTTCATCAGCGCTGCTCGGCTTCTGCACACTGTGCACCAGGGCAAAAGAAATGGCTGATTTTGGAACCAGTAGAAGATGCAGTAGTGACAATAAGTCATTATTTTCATTAGGAAACAGCAGTTCTTGTTGTAATTTTGTTTTAGGACATGTCAACACTACAGACATAATTAGGTTTGACCTGATTACACGTAACTTTCAACTGATTTAAATTGAACAAGGTGCATGGTAAGAAGGAATCTCTGTTATTACGATGATGAATAGTCTTACACTCTTTTTGTGTCCTGCAGCCACATCGTACAGTGAAGATCCAGGTTGGAGATCTGGTGAGCGGCACGATGGAGTTCCAGCTCAACATCAACTCACGAGCCTCGGACCTGCTCGCACAGTTTCACCGCCAGTTCCTCCGCAGCCCTGAAAATGGAAAGGGCAAAATGCGAAGGTGTGAAGCAGCTTTGAAAAAGGCAGTCAAGTGTAACTGTGTTACATAAAATCTGTTTAGTCACAAATATAGCTCATTTGGTAACAGTTAGGTTGAAGCTCTTTTGGTGTCACTTCTGTCACCTGATGAACATTTCCTTTGAAGATTAAATGTATGTGTATTATATCCACCTTTATGCAACAATGCAACATGATACATGGTGTCACGTGTCTCTCAACAGAAACGGCTCTGTGGCGTATCCAGACTGCGCCCTGTACGAAGTGGGAGGAAACATCGGTAAGTTAAAGTGTCTTTTTTTTTTTTTTTTTTTTTTTTTTTTTTTTTGACAGCACTGACATTTGCATGTCTTTCTGCTCATTGAGCAGATGAGAGCAGCAAGGTCTTATGTAATGAAGTGTGCAAGTGCCAAAGAGACACGAGCAGTGCATCTGCAGTTATCAGAGCAGACAAATGCTTATTACACACATGTCTGTGTGCTCACATGAGAGCTGACACAGTGAACAGCACGACCAAAACTTTTTCAGTCTGTTCAACTTTGTGACAGAAAACCTCCAAACTCGCATGTCAGTACCTCAGACTTATGATTATTGTTGTGATACAAACACAAGACCAATCTTTTAATCATTCAGGTCAATAATTGATTAAATGGTTAAAAAATAAATGTTAGTTGTAAACAGATATGTAGAAAGAAATGTTTTTTCCAACAAAAACGAATCCAATGATTTTGACCTGATGTGTGTGTTTTCTGCAGGTGAGCACTGTCTGGATCCCGACACACACCTCCAGGATTTGTTCAACAGTAACCCCGGAGGAGAGTGGTTCATCAAGATGAAGCCCAACGCCGGCAGGGGGCTCTAACGTGGAGGCTGTGGGCCGACGGATGCACAGATCGAGGAACGTATCTGAAAAGGCAGACGCTGAAATGTGCAGATATTAGCTCTTCATGTCCTGTTCATCCTCTGAGCAACAACGAGAAAGAGACAGATGGAGGACACAGAAACAAAGATGGAGAATCTGCCAGGAGCAGAGCCCCAACACTGTCTGTGACCACATGAACACACTCTGCGCTCTTTATCTGCCCCTCCACCTTTCTCTTTCCGTCCATCTTCTTCTGCTCCTTTTCTCCATCATTTCTCTCCTGCGTTACTGCAGGGCTGCAGCGCTGCAAGCAAAAAGCTGCTGACGTGACTCATTACTTCCGACAGAGAACCTGCTGCACAGGAAAAAAAAGAGGAGAGAGGAGAGAGCGGCCGGACAGTTTGCTTCGCCATCTTTTCTCTCGAGCAATCATCTCCAACCATGAGAGAGCAGATGGGGATGCAGAGCACCTCTGGCTATAAAGAGCCCAAGTCAACCAACCTCCCCTCCCCCTCTCAGGCCTCTGCTCCACAGACACACACAGTATTTCTCCTTTTGTAGGTTTGGTCCATCAGTCCCTTTTAAAACCTGAAACATGATACAAAAGGTTTCTGTGCACATTCTTAGAAAACAAATGTTCTGTACAGATTGAAATTGTGAATATTCTGCCAACAGCAGTTTAAATTGCATCTAAACTTTAGACAGAAGAAGCTGTAGCTGCTGAATGCTAACAAAGTTGTTATTTATCAATATCACAATTTACTGATCATTATTCAGTGTTTGCTTGCATTAAAGTAACAGGTTAGTCAGATAAACCAGGATCTTCTGATGATGTGAAGATGTAGCAGGACAGTGATTTCTCTCCTACCTCCACCTGTATGTTGAAGGTATGGCTCATTGTCTTTAAAAATAACTGTATTAGAAAACTCTCTGGCAGCAGACTGACAGATCGACAGAGCTGAGATTTTCCTCTCAGCACAAAAGACGTAGTTGGACTTAATGTACGAGGACACAGTGCTCCATGTCTTCATGACTCTTTTCGTCTACTAGTATTACTTTACCTGCCTGAAGTCCTTTGTTCTGCCCATGTTCATGTGAAAAGCTGATCAGAAATCACACACGTGCAGAGAAATATGTGTTCAGGAAACACACAGCTGAGGAAATCTGGTTTCTGTATTCTACCCTCCAAAAAATGTGTCTTACTTACATGAAGTCAGAGAAATGTAACCACACTCATTTTAGTATATTCCTCAAGTACAGACAGAAAACCTTTGCATCGTGTTTTTAATACGTTGAAAACTGAAAGCTGGTGGAACAGAATCTAACCTGGAAATCCTGTCTGTGACCACACTCTCACGGACTAATCAATCACTCCATCAGCTGACTGATTGTTTGGCCTGACCATGCTGCAGCGTTGAGGACAAACTAAACACAGACAGAGTTTCATTCTGTCTGTGTCGGCTCCTCTTCGTCGTCTGTGCCATTCAAAGAGGGAAAGAGACCCTGGTGAACTGATATCCCTTTATCTGTGAAACCCTGCGATCTCCTGGGTGTTGTAAAAAAAAAAAAATCCATGGACTTCCCTCTGACCTGCACAGATCTGTGCTCAAAGAGACTTTGCTTTTTTTTGTTTTTTTTTCTCTACATCAAGGGATTTGGTGTCACAACCTTAAGGACAGTTATTGTACCTCTAAAGGGAGTTGTTAAGGACACATGGTGAAGCTGGTCTTCAGTTTTTAAAGACATGAATGGAAGTGAAAGTGCTGAAGTGACTTGTGGGGTAAACTGGGATTATTATTATTATTGTTATTATTATTTATATGAATGTAATGCCGTTGTTGCTTCTGTATTTGGTGAGTGGTGTGTAGGATAGAGAGCCTTTAGGATAATGTGGACTTGCTGCGCTCGGTGTAACAGTATGTTGTGTTAAGATGCCCACAGTCAGGGTGGGAGTTTGCAGTGTTTGTGTACAGATTTCTTCCTACTCAGCTGTCTGTTTTTTTTTTTTAATGAATATCTTTACATCTGTCAGTTGGATGAAACTCCTGTGTAAATATTCATACCCTCTGTGCAGCAGGACTGTTTGTTGCGATCGTGTTGCTACTCGAAGCTTTTCCAAACACACAAGCAGCAAATGAATGTATTTAATATTTTGTACTGAGATGTGCATCGTTTGCTCCTCGCTGTCGGAGCCATGTCGGAGCGCCGCGGCCATTTTGTGGGAAGTGTCTCGCACACTCTCCCCAATAGACGCAGTAATGACAGCGGGCCAACATCCATCACCACCCTCTGCTCCATCTCTGTCACCTCCCTGTAATGGACCATAATGGCAGCGTGGTGCCTGCATCAGAAACACAGAGGAATCACATTTCTTTGATAAAGCAGAAGGTAATAAATGGGTGTTATAAATTCTGCTGCCCTGGACCTGACCACAGTGTGTGTGTGTGTGTGTGTGTGCGTGTGTGTGTGCATGCATGTGTATGATGAGCTTCATTACACAAGTCCAATTGGCCTGTCGCAGGGTCCCGGGCACAGTTCAGTGCCTCGGCACAAAGCGAGCTGATGAAACTGCCTTCTGCCGACAATCAGGAGAACTAGGTCACCTCTGAAGCTGCATCCCAGAGGGCAGGCGGTGTGTGAGTCCAAACACCCCGAGGTGCCCAGCACATGGACACACACATTGTCTGAACACACATGACGATGTGGAGTCACAAGTTCAGAGTGCAGCAGTTTGTGTTTGTATATATGTAAATGTGTTTGTGTGGGGTGGAGCTCTCTGCAACAGTGTTATCTGTATAGTTACCCAGGGACTCTCAGTTAAAGTGTGGACCTCTTTAGACGTCAGCCAGCAGACGTCAGAATGTATATTTATGCCCAAGTTGTTGTTTTTAATACGTCTGTGACAAAAACACTTTTCTGTAGAAAAACTTTTGAAAAAACATTCTTTTTTTTTGTCAATAAATGTGAATCTAATGTTGTGCTGAACATGATTTATTTTTTCAATATGAGCTGTGGTGGCGAGATGGTATCAACACAAACATCATTCATCAACAGCAGAGTTGCGTCTGCCGCCCCCTCTCTGTATTTATGCATCAGAGAGAAGCAGAAAACATACATGAAAACAGAGACAATGTGTAGTGAAGTATTGGTCTATTCTGAGGCAGTAATCAATAGAGAGATTAACCTTGTAATGTGGTCAGGTGGAAGAGGCCAGAGCTGCTCAGTTCCTTGATTAATCTTCGCCAGCACTCCTGCAAAAAACCATTTGCAACTAACTGCTTCATCAACTTCGATTATTCAAGGTCTTAGCGTGTCCAAACGGGCGCTCAGAAGACAAAAAGAACAAAACCAGTGCATCATATGATATTCTTTCTTTTTATTTGTTTTTTCTGACACAACGTGATTTTTTAAAAATACATTTTTTTGAGAAAATAGTTAAGGACTACATGTTAAAGAAAGTCCAAAATGAGATTACAATTAATGTCTTCAGACTAAAACTGGTCATTTTTTGAGGATCTACATCAATCTCTAAAAATAAGAGTGTAGATTTTTAATTGGAAATCATTTTTTAAAAGCATAATCGTATGTTTTCCCTCAGTGAGTTTGTCTTCTGTTTTTCAGGGTTTTTTCTGACAATATGTTTTCTACTTCTTCCAGCCTTTACTCATTTTTGACAACAAATAAATCACTAAGCAAACCAAACTGCACCCCCCAGACAGAGCAGCAGCAGCGGCAGCGGCAGCAGACTGCTAGACGCAGGCCCCTTTGGCCTGCTGCAGATCTAAATTACTGTAATCAGTGGATGAATAGCAATCAGCAGATCAGGAGCCTTGTATGAGCTGCTGGCAGAACGCCTGACCCCCGGCTCTCTCCACCAATCAGACCGCTGCGTCCCATTCACGACTAATCACGACGTGCACTCAGAGCTCACCACTTCCCTCACATTTGATGGAGGAAGCACTCCTCTCCTCCTTTTGTCTTTTTTGTGTTGGCCTGACTGGATTGATGAGGGATGATGGTGTGAGATGAGGCTCTTTCCTGTGCTTACACGGTGGCAGCCACAGTTTCCCTCCTGGAGCACCGCTGATGAGATAGTTTGTACAAGTAAAGTTTAAACTTTCAAATTTAGACGCTAATTTCTGCTAATGATGGGTTCGAGTGACACAGGAAACAACACGGCTGTAAATGTAACAGGTTTACAGGACTGTAGTTTGTCCTGCTGTAATTACTGATGGAAGCAGTTTGTGTGAGCGGAGAGAAAAGTCTGATCACCAGGTTTAAACTCTCTGTGTTACAGCCTTGTCAAAGTATTACTCACTGTGAGTCAGGGCTTTAAATGCTGCTGTATTGTCTCGAGTGATATGGGGGCTTTGATGAGCCAATCAGGTTGATGGATTTGACAGATTTTTTTGAATTTGTATCAGTGTTTCATTGTATCTGAAAACAAACAGAAAACAGTGGGTGAAAAAGACTGGTGATGATTTTTAAAGCCCATTTAAACCATGTAAGAAACCCTGCATGAGGTGGACATGGTGCTGTCAATTTTGCTTCACTGCATTTGCTGCAAATGGCTTTACAATTTGTACAATCTGCACCTCTAAGAAAAGACTCTAAAGGAAAAAACTCACCAAAAAAAGACAAACCTCTCCTCTCCATATGTGTTGAATGTTGAATATATGTTAATGAGGAAGCTTTTTTCTTCTTACTTAAGTGATATTCAAACATAATCATATAGAGATGCAGTTACATAGTTGACAAATACAAGAGATTAATCTATTTATCCATCTATATTTGTTTTTGCAGCTCTTATATATTCAGCTTTTATTTGAGGTGAGGTGAAGAATAGTGGTGTGTGTATAAAAGTGTAATGTATATTCTACCAGCAGATTAGTTTGCAGTAGCTGCAGCCACTCATATTTATTTTTGTTGGTTTTGACATACGTCTAAAAAAAAAAAATTCCTAAAATGACCAACTTTGACCAAAAAAAATAGAAGGGGGGTAATAAAAAGGGGGTGATGACGGGGAGAAAAGGGAAGCTTATCTACAACAAACAAGGATGATTGTCTCTTTGTCATGTGACTCAACCCCACCCCCGACCCCCACCTCACCTCATCCTATTCCCACTCTCCCTTTCTTACCCTCTGCCTCCCCCCTGACTCTTTCCCACCCTCCGCTCGCTGCCAGGGGTGGATCCCAGCGTTTATCTCTACCATCCAGCCCCGGTGTCTCCTAGCAACAGAGCATGGATCATTTAACTGCCCCTGCATCTTCTGTTTTATCCATCCAGTTGTTACATACAGTCTGCCAACTGCCTTTATTCACATTTTGTGTGCTTTTATTTTCACCTGTGAGGCCCTAAAACTGCCGCCTGAGCCTCACTGTTCTTCCTTTCTTTTTTCTTTTTTTTTTTAAATTGTACTACTTGTCTCCCAGGCTTGCAGCACTCAAACCATATCAGTGCCACACTTGAGGCAGACAGACAGGCAGGAGAGGCTTTTCTGTCAGGACATGTCACTGCAGGATCCAGCAGGTGCACACAACACAAACACACACACATTAACACACACACAATCAATGGGTGAAGACAGGACTTGGCTCTCGGTCTGAAAGGGCCTCGCAGAATCAATTAGCATTTAAATTAATGAAGCGCGTAATGAAGAGAGTGCTATCTCTCCCGCAGAAAGCCGACAGACAGGCGGAGAGCTGATTGTGAATCAGGAAGACACACTGAAAGGAACATCAAAGATATTCAAATAGCTGCTTCGTCCCTTATTTATTCTTTTTTTTTGAAGGAAAAGTGCCAAATTAAAAAGCAGAGAGGCTTTAAATAAATCTACAATATGTATGTGGTGTTAATATAATCACATTTCCATATAAAAAGTGTCATTAATAAAGCACATAATTAAAGATAAAATGATTGCATGGAAAAGCCTGTTTTTATCTTTCAATATCCATCAGTGCAAACACGCCTAAAGGAGGCTGCTTCCGGTGCAGATAATCCTGAGTGATTCACTCAGACACAAATCTGAGCTCATCTCAGCCATTCAGAATGTATTTTTCTATTAGATTACAGTCTTTAAAACAGAAAAAAAGTTGAAACTACGTTATTCATATTGTGAGCAGGAGTTGAGTCAGACTGTGAGGAGACCTGAAAATGACAAGAGGCGATAAAAGGTTATAAGAAAAGTCAAAAATATCACCATATATCACTAAAGGATGAAGCTTGGATAAGTTCAGAAACAAGCACAGTGCTCACAGTAACATTTAAAAACCTGGTTAGCACACTAAACACTTCCAGCTAGCTACTGATCAGTGATATCTGAGATGTAAAAAAAATAATTAGACATTAGGCTTCAAAAAGAGGAATATTCAGGGTTGGTCTCATTGGGCAGTGTCCTCTGGTTCAAGGGTCAGACCTACCTCGTCACTCCTCTCTTCATGTCCAAATATGGTCACTTCTGGCTCCAAAAAACCAACATGGCGACACTGAAATGCTGATCTCCTGGTTTCTAAAATAAAAGTTCCCAAACCAACGAGTGATGTCAGGTTAG
>OOFC01015286.1:7658-34263 GCA_900323345.1 Pseudochromis fuscus
CTAAAACTTCTCTGAGATTAAAGATTTTATAAGAAGAAAACTCCAATTCCTCTGACATCAAATCACAAATTTACAAAAAATAAGTTAAATATTCTGGGATTAAAGTCACAAATTTATGAGAAAACACTTGAATATTCTTAAAGTTATATTTATACCAGAACATTCAGAGGTTAAAGTCACTAATTTATAAAGAAAATAACTAAGATGCTGCTAAAGCTGAGGAATAAATTCAATATTTCAGATGAATTTTAGGGTTTATTACAAATTCAATCAGAAAATTCTGCCTCCGTTATTTATTTACTTCTGATACTTTACATTTTCCTAATTAAAGAAGTATTGAATGTGTTTTTTTCTGCAGTAGTTGTAGTATTTTTGTATCTTTGTACAGTTTTTTAAGAAGCTGCTGTTGTTACTTGTGGAGATGTTAAATCTCAGATGTTGCACTTGAGGGTTTTTGCACTTTTTGAGCTGCAGACTGAAACCGGGTTACAGCTTCTGCACCCTGATGATACTGAGACGTATTCACACACTTTGGTTTCACTTGTGCAAAAACCAGGAGCTGCTGATGTTGCAGTTTCCTGTTGATGGTAAACAGACACTTTGTCAGACCTGACTCCCGGTTTGGAGCCATCAGAGGAACATTAGTGCAGGAAAATGAAAGGCGTCTGCTTCCTGTGTTGCTGACAGATTGCGTTGTGGTTGTTTTCCAGGTGAAAGAGTTTCTGAGCACGTTGTAAACTGGAGATGAAGATGCTGCAGCCGAACAGGAAGAAGCCTGGATGGAGGATTACTTTTCAAAACAATCAAATGCCTCAACAGTGACACTTATATTTTTTATTCAGTCATTTTAAATGATCTGACCTGTGGCACTGACTTTTTAAAAACTTTTTTATTGCTGTTTTTTATTTGTATTTATCGCTGTAAATGAGATTGTGCTGTTTGTCCTTTGGTATTAAGACAATAAACTCGAAATACTTGACATGATTTTGAGGTTTTTGTTTGGATTTTTCCACAAATTGGTGTCAGATTGGTTCCCAGTCCTCCAGGAGAGGTCGCCAGTCTCCACAGCAGCATCCACTCAGCTATTTGTGGCTGCTCAGACCTTTACCTGGTAGCTCCAAGAGGATTTAGGTAAAGCTACCTGAAATAGCTGCTGTAATTTTCACTTTTAATTCCTTTATAATTACACAGATCAGAGTATATGTCAAGGTGAGATATTTAAGACTTTTTGATGATTGCAATTATAAATTATAGTGTTTAAAATCAGTAGTGTGGTTAGGACAGTTAATATACAACATTCAAATTAAAGGGTATTACGCTGTGAGTCCTCTAATAAATATGGATTTGATGCGTAATTGTCAAAAATAAAACTACAAAACTCGTTTTATGTGAAATTAAAAACTATAAATTTGATGGATGTGGAGGAATTTATTGGAGCTGCGAAGTGAAGAACAGCGACAACCCATTTGTCGACTTGGAGAGTTTGGTGCGCCACCCAGCAGCAACTTTCTGACCTCCACCCCCCTGGTGGCGTCACGCAGGAGGAGGGATGGCACTTTAAATATGGAAAAAGACACGCTGCGCACAGAGACTCTCCACGCGCTGCCAACGAGACACAAAAGGAGCCCTTTCTCCAAGATGTTACCCTGGCACGACCTGAAGAAGTCCAGCTAGATATGAGGATTGTGCGCTACGCGTTAAGATTGATTTGTAGACACGGAGAGATCAACTCGGCGAGATAACGACAGCTCCTTCGACTTTTTCTTTCTTTCTTTACTTTTATTCACTAGAAAAGCGCCATTGGCTTAGAGTAGGTGAAGATTTCCACACACAGACTTGACGAAAGCAGCTGCTGGACACCGGACTGATCATCTTTTGAAGCCGAACATTTGTCACCATGAGTTCCGACAAGAACAAGTAAGTTTTACGATCGTTTCTGTTTTTCCTTCGCTGTGTTTGTTGGAAACTTTACCTTGGAAGTTGATTGGTTGGAGTCATTTCCTGGCCAGGTAAACGAGTGTCAGGCTGCTATGGTTCACTCACAACAAACTGCACACACTCAATATATTGTGTCATTTAAGATGTTTTCTGTGCGTAATTTTGCGCTTCTCCGGGTTTTATTTGGCCACTGGTGCCAAACATGAGTAAAAACATATGTGGACTCTTTATTGTGCCACTTAAACTGTTCATTCATTAGAGTGACACTCTTGGCTGCGTGGATAAGCCACCGTTGCCGCACCGTTGTGGCTATGAACGGACGGTAATCTGTTTTCCAGGAACCTGTCACTACCAATTAAAGAGGCAGAGGGGACAGGGAGCGCAGGCCAAGCGCTGGATGTCGTCTCCGGTGCATCTTTAAGAGTGGAGAGCTGTGTGTACGTGTGGTGTGTGCAAGTGTGTGTGCATGCCTCACAGACCATGTGGTGTAAGAGCTGACACCCCCAGAACCCACAGTGCGCCCAACGTTGCGCAATAACGCGGTTGTGCAGAGAAATTCAGATAAAAACCTGGAGGCTACACGCGTGTTGAGGTCTTAACTGTTTGGGGACTGATGTGCAGGAAGTACAAGTTAGCTGGAGATCTGACAGTGAGTGTCAGGAAACGTGCAGTGAAACCGAGAGTAACCTGCAGCGTCTTCACGTGCCCTGCCCTGCGCTGACAGCAAAAACTGTAAAAACACAACACGATTCCTCATTCTTCTGTCTATTGTCAGAGGCTGTGACATAAGCTTTGCAAACAGGGAAATCTTTTGTGTCTTTGCTTTTCTTTTGTTCCTCTAATTTCCGCTTACTCGAATCTGAACTGCGCCTTTTGTGACGTGCACATAGATATCTGTGCGTTTCCTTGTTCATTCAGGTCTTTTTATTTGAGGAAATTCCAGAAGACAAGACACAACTGACAGATAATCCATCATCTTAAACTTCTCTCATTGCGCAAAAGTTCCATCATCACTTAAATATCCTTGACATGTGAACATATGTTGGGCAAATCTTTCAAGTCTGACCTCCACCAACTTTATATCATCAAATTTAAGTGCAAAAAGATTGTAGTTGTTTTTTTCCCCCTTTTGATAAAGTTTTTGGTTCCTAGTTATTGTAAATTAAAGTGCATTTAAAAGTTAAGTTCTTCCCTCAAAATATGTTTTAATAATGGTGCCAAAAGTCAAAGCTGGATTCCTCACAGTCACGTTTCAAACTTCCACATTTGAGACTCTGGTGAAGATCATTTTTTGCCTGGAGTGTCACTTCAGGTCTCATCAATCATCAGTTTTACTGCCTGTGACTGTGCTGCTGGAGGAGGGTGCACCTACCCTCGTGGTAAACCTGGCCGCTGCCGGTGGTGGGATTGGCTGCGTCACTCTGTAAAGAGATGGGGATGATCCCTGATCCCTGAACAGCTGATCCCGGCTCCTCACGCACTGACAGCTTTATCCAGCCTCATGAGGTCACCAAGAAGCAGCGGCACAGAGCGAGAAGTTCGCCCAGCGTGAGGTGGATGCAGCTGCTTTGCTCTGACCTTCACCCAGCTTCTGATGTTTTCTTTTTTCTTTTAATTAATCAGGCAGATGAAGTCATAACCGGAAATGAAAAAGAAGATCAAGAAGATTTCCTACGTCTGTAATGACGTTAATGCGGCGACATAGGATCTTATCTGCCCTGCACATGATATGCATTATTTTTAACTGCATCATCTCCACTTTGCTGAGTTATGTTGGAGATCTCAGTTTTTTAGAGATGCCACTGTAGGTGCAGACTGACTCCTGCATCCTGGACTCCTGTGTGGTGCCACCTGTGGTTCTCTTCCTCATCCTGAGGGTCTTCCTCGTCTGCTGGAGTGATTAACACCGCCCCATGTGACCGGGCCACTACAGCCAGCAGGAAACCTGAAACATGAGCTTTCCTTGTGCTCTCCTGCGTTGCCACCATGTTTGGTTTTTCTTCTGAAGGCCCCTCTCACTGTGTTACATGACCACACTACGACCTGCATCACCACCACACTGAGGGTCCTGAGGTGTGTTTCCTACACTGACTGTGCAGGAATGAAGTGTCAACACTGGATTAAAGGGGAAGAAAACAGCATCAAAATACAGTTTAGTGGCTGTTTATCCATCAGTTAAACAGTAAAGTGAACTCAATCATCTATTGAAGGAGGCACCGGTTAGAGCCACATATGTAACTACATCCTGAATAAAACAGTCATAAAATCCAAAATGTGATAACTTGTCAATAATGTAACAAAAGTGCTGAGCCTGAAATGTAATTTAAAAAATGTAATAAAAGCCAAAATGTAAGAAGTTGTTACATTTTGGGATCAGCATCTTGTTACATTATTGACCAGTTGTTACATTTTAGGTTTTATTAAAAAAAAAATTATACAGTTTTGCGTCATTGTTGCATATCAGGCTCTAAAAGCACCTATAGATGAATTTTCTGGCCCATTGTCCAGATGAAAAATATAATTTCATGAGATTTATTCACCTTAAACCACAGTGTCTCCTGCCTTTCTGGTGTAAAACACAAACCCTTTCTGGTGCCCGGGTGTCCTTGATCAACAGCTCTGAACTCCTCGGGTTCAAAGGTCAGCCCCACCTTCTCCCTCACTCCTCCCTTCATTTCCAAATATGGTCACATCTGGCTCCAAACAACCAACATGGCGACATCCAAAAGTCCTGGCTTCACAAACTTCGTCGAAATTCTTTCCATCGTGGACAATTTCACAACGGCCGCCACTTTAAATCTTTCAACCAATCAGAAAAACACTTCCTGTGGAAACGCTCTGACATCACAGGACAGCAGGATCTGCATCACATGTGTATTCACTGCCTCCTCAGTCACTTTCTTACTGCAGCTTTGAGCCCATGTGATGTCATCATAGTGGCATTACAACATCACAGTCTTTTCATGAATGGTCAAAAATGGCTAAAACATTTTCTTATGCACTCTCAATGTTATAAACTATCATCATTTTCCATTCTTTTGATCACAGCTGACACTTCACAAAATCAAACTTCCTGTCCTGGAGAACAAGCAGAACAGGACAAATCTGCAGCGGCGTTAACATGACCTCCTTTTTTTCCCCCTGTGAGCAACAATGGGCCACAAAAGGAGGGCACAGAGGCTAATCACTGTTTTAATATTGCTTGTAAAACTCTGGCACGGACACCGGCCACTCCTCGTCCACTGTGTTTGATCTGGGAGCAGCTTTACATCTGCTATCAGCGTTACACCTCTATCGTTCCCGGGGCCAGATATCGTAACCTCTGGGGGAATTCAGATGAGCTCTGAGGAACAAGTTGTATCCTTCCTGACTTTGTTTATTTAGCAGTTTCGCTCGGTTTACTCCTCCCCTCCCCCTCTTTTTGTTGAGCTGATGGTGGTTTCAGTGGCGAATGGGAACTGTTCAAATGTTTGACACTAGATCTGAAATATTATTTTGGAAGAAACCCTCTTCATTGACATCCATGCACAAGATTTATTCCTCAGGATGTATGATAACCTCAGTGTTGTTGTTTTTTTTAAAGTCGGAGGAAACAAGTGTATTGTTTCCTCTGCTTTGAACTACAGTGTATCCTCAGGTCGAGGTTTTGCAACATGTTGTGCCCTAAACCACCTTTCATATCCTGGATTAGTCCACACTTTGCTGGACTGGGGGAGCCACATTCCTTCAAGCCTTTAAGGAAGATTGAGCGATTAGAGGAAACTCCCCGTCGCAAAGATGTCTCTGACGTCAACATAATAACCGTGTTTAAATTGACTTTTCCTACTCTGATGTACAGTCAGTGATGGGGGGGGTGTAGAGCTGAGTGGGAGGATGGGAAGCTGACATTTTGGCCACATGTGGATGATTGCAACACGAGAGTTAGGCAACAGGAAAATATTTGGATGAAATATCACGTTTAGGCCTGAGAGCAACAATTAAACTAAACAATCAGATGTATTATTGATTCCTGAGGGGAAGCTGTTGAAGTGAACACAAGACTGAATCTGAGTTACTCCCAATGGTGGCGAGCAGCTTGGACAGCAGCTGAAGACCTGAGCTAAGGTGAAAAAAAAACCCAGTATAAATTCTCTCTTTACAACTGGACAATGTGTCGGAGTTTTGAGTGAATGAAACAAAAAATTCAAAAGAAACTGCATCTAAACCGTAACAGATATCAAAACATCAATTCAGGACAAATAAGTCAGAGTAATACAGACCTGTTAAAAGCTGAAATGTCATTTGTACCTCAAATTATGCCCGATCCACGAGGCCTCAAACAGGATATGGTCACCGGTTTGTAAACAGCGAGCGATGGATCACTCAGAAAAGTCATAGCACATCACTCCTGACATTGTCCTGTGTGTTTTCTCAAAGCTGTGGGAGTTGTCCAAGTGCTGAAATGTGTCTAGTCACAAATACTGTGTCCAATGCGTTTTTATTATTGCATCATTATTATCGGCAGAGGTTACTCCAGCTGTTATGAGGTAGTTCTTGTGAACAGGTGCATGAATGAACCTGGTGTCACTCTGTCTGTAACATATGGTTTGTTCCCACTGGTGAGTGATAGACAGGCCTGAAATAGTAATGTTAAAAAAAAATCCTCATCAGGACTGTGCTTCATGAACTCCAGCTGACTCCATTGATATTTGTCTTGTGATGAATTAAAAGTGAACAGGCCAAAGTGGATGCAGTGTAGCTCTGAGTATAAAGTGGTGCAGCAGATACTCCAGGAAACTGTGAGGCGTGAAAAATTCAGACAGATGATTGGTTAGCTGTTTTGTGGGCATAAAAGTGGAATTAAAATAAAACCATGTTCAGTGTGTGTGGATTTTAAGTTTGAATTCATCTCTAAATTCAGTTTTATTAATATGTTAATTCTTATTTTGAGTCCATTTTGGTGTGTTAGGTGTTCTCCAGTCTGTTTCAAGCATGTGGAGATACTTGGTTAATAGTTTGTCCCTTTTTTGCAGAATGGAGGATGAGGCCGTCCTGGACAGAGGAGCGTCCTTTGTCAAACACATCTGCGACGAGGAAGAAGTGGAGGGTAAGATCAGCCATGACTGCTCGTCTTTTATCTGATAGCTGACAGACACGACGCAGCGTCTAACACATCCTGTGAAATGTAACATACAGGATGTGTATTTACCAACTGTGCGACGAGATTTGTCCTCAACTGTCCTCGGCTGTCCTCATCCCGTCCTCTGCGGCTGAAGCCACAGAAGAATTCATGTGGAGACACCCACATGAATTCACTGAGACATATTTCACAAACCGCCACTTCAGGGGGAACACAAAGAGCCACGTCGGTGAACGTGACTTCCAGCTGTTTGCTGCAGGACGCTTTGCTTCGCTGCACGAGGTTTAAATGATCCTCCACCTCTGCACAAACAGCCTCTTCATCTAAAACCAGGAAGCAGTGGATGGAGCCTCCAGACAGTCTGAAGATGTCTGTAGATTTCTCATAACTTAAAGAAGCTCATCCTTGATAACCAGCTGTGTCTGCATCCATCCAGATAAACTGTTGATTATGTTACATGTAAAACACAAGTATTTTAGTATTTGAATGAACTTTAGGCAGATGGCTTGATGAATTTTAAATTTGTAAACTGTTATTGATGAGCTGATGTTAATAATGGGTTATGGTGTCATTAGAGTAAGTGATTTGTAATGTGAATTTAATGTTGTGTGTCCATGCCTGAGGACTGGAAATTTGCAATTGCTAAATCTGGAACAAAGCATCTTTTCTTTGAGGGATTGATGTATTTGTACACGGTCCCTGACAAATAAACTAAACTTTAAAAAAATCCACAAGACAAGTTTAACCCTTACTTACTGTGTGGATCAAATTTTACAGCAGTTTAAATGCCATAAATGTCATTTTTATTCAGGGCGACATTTTCTGCCTTTTCCTAAAGTGACCCACAGTACACAAAAATAAAAATATTTAGTTTTATGCTTTCATACAACTTACACTGAGGCTGTTTCGGGTCAAATTTGATCGTGATGTATTAACCCTTTAACAACTGAGCATCCAGATTTCCACCTGAACATTTTATGCTTATTTTGATTTTAAATTTAACATGTAAAATCTAACATTCATGTTCAGTTGCAGTGTTTTTGTTCACTAAAACTCTAAAATCTAAATCCGTTTTTGTGTTTTTCTGCTATTCTTGCTTCGTCATCACTGTTATTTCTCTTTCAACACGTAGTATTTAATAAATCACCTACTTTTCCGGTTTATGGGAGAGGCGCTACTGAAATTACCGTAATGACACCAAATTCACTGTAAAGTGCAACATCTCAGCTCTCAGGAACCGTTGCCATTTTTCTGATTGCGCAAATCGTGACATCATTACGGTAATCCAAAGACGCATGTGCAGACCTGTCCCCGAAGACAGGCTCTGAATTAAACGGTTAAAATTAGCTTCATTTTCCTCCAGTTTGGGTCAGATAAAGAAAAATGGAGGATTTAGAGATTGTGAAACTGTGAAACTGTGAAAGTGTGCATGTCATGACTGTGAGTATTGTTTATGGGACAGTGGCAGAGACTGTGTACAGCATGGAGACTCACTGTTCTCTGAAAGATCAATTAAGGACTAATTTAATTATGTCAGACAGGCTGTTTGTACATTGTAAATAGATCTGAAGTTCAGAATATGATTTATTATGACCCGAACCTACTGTGAAGACACCAAATGTGAACAGTGTGTAGTGTAGTCCCTTTTTCTCTGGTTACTTCCTGGAGACATTAAGACATCTTGTAGGAACTTTATTTTTGCAGGTTGACTGATTGTCAGCTTCTTCCTGAGTGAGATAAACAGCCTTGTATTTATTAACACAGTTAAAGTAGCAGCACAGCTTCAGTCCACGTCACCCAGCCTCCATTGTTTCTGTCCTGTCACTGGAAGATTTGGATTATTCGGGATTAATGTGATTTCCCGTTATGACCGTGAATGTAATCTGATCTGTGGTGTGTTGTGTCGTGACAGGTCACCACACCGTGTACATCGGCGTGCACGTTCCCAAGAGCTACCACCGCCGGAGGCGCCACAGACGCAAGTCCAGCCACAAGGAGAAGCGGGAGCGGGCCGAGCACAGCGCCGAGGGGTACAAGTCGGACGGCGAGAACGCAGATGACTCCACTACGAACATCCTCAAACCTCTCAGTGAGTCGTCATGGAAACGAAACGTAAAAAAAGATGTTGGGTGAAGTCCAGCTTCAAATTTCCAGCCTCACAGAAAGTCTGTGCTTCTGTAGTTCAGGAGGTGGAGCAGGGAGGAGTCAAACAATCCTCACTCAGCTGAATGAATGCAGCAGAGGAGGAGTGGGAGTGGGAGTGGGAACATGCAGAATACTAATCTGAAAATGACACTGGATTGGCTCTAAGTGTGTAGAGTAACCACAAAGAGGGGTATTATCCATCACCTGTGATGATTAACGCAGCGCTCTGTGGGATTTGTGAGGGAAAGATTCTCAGAGGGTGGACGTGGGGGAAGGAAAAGTTAAGATGTGATGGATGAGTCTGAACTTTAATCTCACTCCTGAGAGGAGCAGCCAAGGAGCAAATAATGTGTGAAATGATCTGTCAGATTACGGTGATGTCCTCCAGCTGCACATCAAGACTCAAAATGCACATTAAGATTGTTGTCAGTGTCAGGAAGCTTCTCCTCCGACAGGGTGAAACACACCAGATGTCTCTCCCCATGTAGGAGCTTAGAAAAGTGCCACGGTCCAACCTCTAATCCCACGATTGTTTCCAGGAGGAGGAATTATAATCCCCCAGAGAGATCAGTTTTAACGTACATGTTTATTATACACACACACAGACATTTTTAATTGTGGTAACACAGGTGGGAACGAATTAAAGCAACAGAGGAGACATCATGATCTGGCACCAGTGTAAAGTAAATGAGCCACATAATTGTACAGAGAGCTCCGAACCACCACACAAGCTTCACAAGACTTGCAATTACCTCTACATGTGGTGGAGTTCACCTTTTAATGGCACAGCCTGGAAACTGGCTTAATGGGAGGGTGTTTGGGGTGCGAGGCTCAAAAAAAAAAAAAAAATAGAGCGGGAGAAAAGGGAAAGGATTTGCATCCCAGACTCCTCATCAGGGCATGTGTGAACAAAGACGACAGCACCACGTCCCCGAGGGCGGCGGGGATCGAGGTGAACTGGTAAATCCACTGATATGTGAAGTTCAGCTGAGGCCCGGGTCCTCCTCCTAACCACATTGAAGAACAAAGAGCAGAGAGCTGAAATAACATGTGTCACCTCTGAAGTTTGCAACTAAAGAAGTCGCACTTAAAAAAAAAAAGCTACAGTGCAAGTGAGATAAGACAGATATTCACACGGCAGAGACACCAGGAAGTTGTGAAGCAAAGTTGTCTGCACATCAAAACACTACAGGAAACAATGTTGTTTTTTTAATTTGTCTGAGAAGTAACACGTAGAATCTGGCTGCATTGAATCATCGTAGGACTGTTTGTGTGATTTATCACCTCCTTCAAACCACAATCAGTGGGGGTGTGGGAAAATATCTCCCTCCATCCCTCCTCCTTTCTCAGATGATGATTCAGTGTCTGACACCAGATTAATACAGAAACACTCAGAGCACACACACCTGTAAATGAACAACTCACTTTAAGAAATATCCCCAAATAATTCTTATCTGTTTTTGATCTCCTGTGTAGACAGTGTGGACGTTATCATCCTGCATGTGTGTGTAGATGTTTAGGAAAATCCAATTAGGATCCAGTAAGGTTATGAATATTTAAGAGAATGAATATATAAGAGATGGGGATTTGTTCTTGGGTGATGCTCATCGACTGTAAATACTGTAGAAATGGACAAAGCAGCCAGGTATCAAAAGTAAACCCAATGAGGAAAAAGTGCAAAAGTCTTCAATGAGATTAGGCCTGAAATCAAGTCCTATTTACATTGGACAGTGTCCTCGGGTTCAAGGGTCAGACCCGCCTCCTCCCTCCTCCTTTCATATCCAAATATGGTCACTTCTGGTTCAAATAGTTCACAAATCACCAGATGACATCACATTAACTTTGTCCATCCCATATACAGTCTATGGTGATACCTTATCTCTCAAAAAAATAATGCCGCTGACAGAAAAACAAGTAAACCTTCCTTGTTGGAGGTGATGAGACAAGAAGATGCATCAAGATGAATTCCTCAGGGTGAGAATGAAACATTAATCAATCAGAAAAGAGTCCAAATGAAACATCTCTTTTTAACATGAGGTTTCATATTGATGCCAAATCCACAAGATTTTGTCCAAATTTCCACAAAGCAGAGTGACGATAATTGACCAAATGAAGCAGGATAAGCAAAATCCTCGACACTTTTCCGTCGTCACATCAAGCTGTCGCCTCACAGACGAACACTCGGAGTAATCCTCTCTCTCCTGTGACGCTGTAATCCTCCGTTACACCTCATGTTCGGGTGTAAACCTGCCCGTGTGCTTAGTCATCCCAAGGTGCCACGATGATGACAGGAGCTTTTCACTCGCATTAATCTCTCTATCTAGTTGTCATAGGTACTATCTGACAGCTGTGTGAGTCATGCAAAGTTTGGATACATGTCCACAGAGTAGAGAGTACGCAGAGAGCTTTGATACCAACTGTTTAAATACTTTCTTGCATAAGGAAACAGATTGGCAAATAGATCTTTATGAAGCAGTTAGATTAAGTATTGCTTAAATTGATAAGAGGTTTTTAGTGATAGACTCTCTGTGCATTGGTCTGTGGACTTGCATTTTGAAACAGGAAGTGACCGTAATTGGATATGAACGGAGGAGTGAGGAGGCGGGTCTGACCCTTGAACTGGTGAGACTGGAGTTCAGCAGTGAACCTGTCAATCAAACTAGCCACACCCCTAAATATAAAGACTTGGAGTCAATTTGAATTGGAGTTAGCATCTAGCGATCATTGCTACTTTTGCACTTTTTTGCACTTTGGCAATGGTTGTACTTTGGTGCCGAGGTCCATCTTTTATATACAATCTGTGCACAAACCTCTTTGCCACTCAGCAGCCATTGATATTTTTGACCTGTTTACACCTTTGTCATCTTAAATCAGCGCCTGTTGGATTTTATGTGTCGAACTCAACCATGCAGCCAACGGTGTTCTGTCCCAGATCCACAGTCCGATATCGACTCTGTGGATGAAGTGCAACTAAAACACAGAAAAGCTGAAGTCCTTCCACTTAACACACACATGCACACACACACAAACACTCTCACTGTATCTCTGTGGAGGATCTGCAGTGTAAACAGTCCTGTAAGGTTGACTGAGAGGGCAGATCCTACTGTATGGCGAGTCCACCCCCCCTCTTGGTAAACCACGCCGGTGACCTCATGTGAAGACGTTTTATGTTTGCTGAACTTTCTCTGCATCTAGATTTGTGTCCACAGATGATGTTTAGAGAAGCAGCATGTGTGAAAATGTCAGAGGCGGCGGCAGCAGTGGTAGGATTTGATATGTGGGTAGGCCGACATGCGGCAGACGCCGAAAGCGCCGACTCAAAACACACACTCCGGCAGACGGCGCGTACAGAGCCCTACACTGGTTGGATTTTCCGCTGTTTTGCCCTCCATCCAAATCCCCGTAATCCTGTTGATTCTGGCAAAACCCCGTGGAGCTGTCCACTTAAAAGTTGTGTGCAACCACAACAAAGGCCTGGTTTCATTGATAACAGTGGTTGTGAGACTCAAGAGGTGAATTGTGTTTGTGTGTAACACCGCTGTGGCGTCACTAAGGTCCTCGAAGGTCCTGTAGGGCGTGAAGAAAGCTGAGGGACCTCTTGTGTTTTCTGTTTTGGGTCTTGATGCACAACATCCCGAAGCTGTTCCCAAGGCATTAATCTTGACCTTCATGTACCTTTTTTTTTAATATTAGATACTCTCGCTGCAGCAGAAGCATTTCACTGTGCTATTTTAAAAGTAACCATCCCAAATTAAACTTGGTTGCACTGTTTCGGGATTAAAAGGTTACAGGCACTGTTACGTTGTCAAGGAATCAACCTGCAGGATCCTCGCTGGTATCGAACGCTTCATTAATAGCCTCGTGTCGCGCTACTTAACCTCCACTTTGTCTCCTTTATACTGCACGGTTGCACAACTTTCCCAGAAGTGTTAACGAGAATAAGCGATGAAAGTCCAGATTCATGCTGAACACGGAAAAAACCGGGGTCATAAGTTTGTCTTTTTGTTGTAATTTCTGGAAAGGAAGAGCAGGTTTAGCTCAAGTGACCGGTTTCCAGTTTGCACTCAGATCTTGGCGATCTTTCTCAGGAGGAAGAAGTAGTTACATGGGTGTGTAGTCAGCTTTTCCTCCTAGCTTAAATTCCTCTGCTCCTTTCATTGTGTCGTACTGTGTAGAGGTGTTTGTACCGTCCATGCAGATCAGTTTGTCCGGCTTCGTGCATGAATTATTCAAACATGAATAAGCCTCAGTGTATCCACGGACTTGTGTTTTCCTCATTGCTGTTTATTGCACCATTCTTAAAACTCGGAAATCCATTGATGTATTTCTCTGCCGGTAAGAGATGATATGTTTGCAGATGGGAGGAGTAGTGTAAGTAACAATTACATCTTGTGAGGCAATGTGTTCATCTTTAGTGTGTTGATCCTCAGACCCGGGGAAGTTTGCATAATGAAGCGGCTTCATAAACAACTATTTGTACTATTTGTTATGTGTACAATTGTGCAACTGCTATTTAAGTCCCACGCAGTCGCAGAATTAGCAACACAGTGTTTTTTGTTTTTTTTTAATGATGACCTGTGTCTCTGACTTGCAGTTTCTCCAGCTGAGAGGATTCGCTTCATCCTGGGAGAGGAGGACGATGGACCGCCGCCCCCGCAGCTCTTCACCGAGCTGGACGAGCTGCTCGCCGTGGACGGGCATGAGATGGAGTGGAAGGAGACGGCCAGGTGAGCCAGGCCTGCTTTTCTCCCAGCCTCCATCTTTTTTTTTTAAACAACGGGCAGTGTATTCACAGATTTCCTGCCTTACAATCCCGCAAGTGGAACAATCGATATGAATAATGATGTTGTATGCGTGTATGTGTAGGGAAGTAACCCAGTGAACTCCCAGTCTTATCTGATTGAGGTTTGTAGTACCTGCTCTGCTGTGTGAGGCCAGGAAACTGCAGCAGAAACTCCCACATGGTCAGAACAGGACTAAACCTTTGGCGTCAGTGTGTTGAACTATTAAAATATCTGAACTATTCTGTCTGATGTTCACTGTGGGTTTTAGGTAGGGTCTGTAAATCCACGTAACACTGTGATCGGAGGAAGGTTAAATGTCCGGCAATGGTTTAAATCCCACAGACAGAAAGTCGGACAAAGGGACAGATGTGAAATATGCATATGTCCATTTATAACACTTTATAACTACATTGCATTAGTTTTTAGTCTCTAACTGGAGAGTACAAACCTCCACCAATGACATAATGCAAAATCCTTCTCTCTTGTCTGGGCTTAGGACGATCCACGGTGGGGTTATAACCATTTGAAGACCATTAATTGGTGGTGGTAGTTAAATAATACTGTTTTATTCTGTTCTAATTCATAGAAAAGATCATGTCTTTAGTTTCATAAATTGAGATTCAAGTGTAAATTTACCTCCACCGAGGCATAACCCATCTCTGATCTGCACCAAACATCCATCATCTTGTATGTTTGTGTAGGTTTTCACCAAAATACATTAAGATTGTTTAAGTTTTGAATATTAGTTTAGTCTCCTGAAGAGCGGAGACCTTGACGGATATAATGAATGAATGAATCTATTACTGTAATGGTCTTTTTCTAAATTGGATCAATTATTTTTTTGATCTTAAAGCAGAATTTTGATGTAATGGTTCAAATTTCAGCAGCAGAGAAAAAGCATAAATCTGGCTAAAGCTATGCAAATGATATTTCACGGTGTTTAGCTTCAGCTACACTTAAGCAGGAGTACCGTATTTTCCGGACTATTGAGCGCACCTGTCTATAAGCCGCTATTGAATTTATTCGAACAGTTTCATGTGGTCCACTCTGACCAGGTCTGATGTGATGAGGCTAAATGTATCGGTGGCACGGAGCTGGCTAGCTTGTAAAAAGCTAACGAGCTTCGTGCCGCCGATACATGAGCCACACCGGTGTTTAAGTTCAAAGCGTCGGAAAAACAGTAGCGGCTTATAGTCTGGAAAATACGGTATTTTATCGTGTCAAGCAGGAGCAACATGGACTCATGATAATTATAGGTGGATTTGTTTGTCCTCTGTTGGGAAGGTTTCATGAAAGGGAACCTAAATGAACTCCTTAAGGTCGACAGCGTCTTCGCGGCCGGGCTCCTCTCCCAGCTATAGACGGTCGATCACAGAGCTGTGGACCACGGCCAGAGGGACACTCTATCCCCAGAGGAAACCCCATCCCCGGGCCTCAGGAGAATGGCTCTTTTGTAGTGCCTGACATGTGAGGCATTATTATTAAAAAGAATCCCTGTCCCTGAGTCTTACCTTCGAGGTGAAGCTTATCCGTGGCAGTAACAAAAGTCCTGTTTCCCTCTGACCGAGCCATGTGTGGTCTGGGAGCTGCAGGAAAAATGTTGCCAATCCACCGTGTGCTTTCTCAGGTCGAGTGATTTATTTTTTATTTCCATGCTTTCCTGCATCCCCTATTCTCGCCGTGTGAACCGTGACCGGATCAAAACACGGCGAGGCTGTTGTGTAAAGAAAAGAGAGTCGATCTTGTCGCCTTTTTTGTTTGTCGCACGTATTTGTTCATAAAGTCACTGCGATGCACTTTTATTTATATGCTGCAGTGACCTTTACTTTCAGGAACGTGATTATGCACACGACGGGGCGAGATCCAAAACAGCCGTCTAATTTAGCATCTTAACCTTTCCCCCTGCCCCCGTGTCTTTTCGTCCTCCTCCGTTCAGGTGGATCAAGTTTGAGGAGAAGGTGGAGAAAGGCGGCGAGCGTTGGAGTAAACCTCACGTGGCCACGCTGTCCTTGCACAGCCTGATGGAGCTGAAATCGTGCATCGAGAAGGGCACCATCATGCTGGACCTGGAGGCCTCCACGCTCCCGCAGGTTGTTGGTAAGCAGGGCGGGTCGGACCCAGAACTCCCAGTACACACACCGCTGAGGGCTTTGAAGAACAGGCCTTGATCTCCACCCTGTCCCCTCTTGCAGAAATGATCACCGACAGCCAGATCGAGACCGGTCAGCTGAAGGCCGACCTGAAGGAAAAAGTCATGTACACGCTGCTACGAAAGCATCGCCACCAGACCAAGAAGTCCAACTTGCGCTCGCTTGCAGACATCGGCAAGAGTGTGTCCAGTGCGAGTCGGCTGTTTTCGAATCAGGAGAATGGTAATCAACCCAAACACCTCCACTCGGTTCTCCTCATCTTCTTCTGATTTCGTACTTCCTTTCTAACACTAACCACTGCTGCAGATTTTTCTTTTCCTTAACACAACCTTTCACTTCTTTTCCTCCTTGTCTTTTCTCCTTCATCTTTGTTTTTCCCCTCTTGGTGATCTCTGCTGTCCTGCGCCTGGGGCGTGACAGCACGCAACCCCCACGAGCACCCTGTGCCTTGTTTAACCCCTCAAGAGGCCGAGGAACCATGTGAGGTCATGAGGAGCTCCAGCATGGGATACCTCTGTAAGTGAGGTCGCGGCCCTCCGACTGAAAGCAGCATTGTGTGGAGAGTCCATAGACTGGGTATAGAAATGGATGAAGCAGCCGGGTCTTAAAAATGAGGCAGATGCTGAAGTGAAACAAAAGTGCAGTACTTCTGATGGCCACTAGATGCTGTGTGTGATTGACTTCAGTTCAGAAATCCTTATTTCCAATCATGAAATACTCAATTAAGAAGCCTTGAACAATGGTAAATGAAGTATATTTATATAGCGCTTTCTTCACCTTAGCTAGGTCACAAAGCGCTTTACAAGGCAACTCATTCACACACTCGCACACCAATGGCTACCGAGCCACCATGCAAGGCGCTAGCCACCATTGAACTTAAGGTTCAGTGTCTTGCCCAAGGACACATGGACAGGAGGAGCCGCGGATCGAACCCACAACCTTATGATTCACAAGCGACCCACTCTACCACCTGAGGCACAGCCACCCAAAAACCATCTAATAACCATCTGGTGAACAGTGGAGCAAAGTGGAAAAAAAGTGCAATATCACTGATGGCCACTAGATGCTGGCTCCAAAAACACATTTTTCCACAAGTCATTCTGATATCATTAAATAAAGTTAGATCTTCTTCATCATTAAGTAGCTATTAGGCTTCAAAAAGAGGAAGATTTAGGGGCATGGTTAGTTTGATTGACAGCTCTGGACACTTGGACATGTGGACAGGAGGAGCTGGGGATTGAACCCATGATCGTAAGATTCATAGGTGACCCGCTCCACCACCTGAGCCACCAAAAGTTTCAGTGATTTGATTGACAGGTCTAGTCTCCAATGAGGGCTGGTACACATCGGGCAATATCCTCAAGTTCAAGGTTTGGACCCACCTCCTGACTCCTCCCTTCATATCCAAATACGGTCACTTCAGGGATCACCATGGCGATCTGCTGGCTTCAGAACCCGAGTCGGGTTACGTTAGCTTCATCCACTCTATGCACAGGCTGTGGGACGTTCAGAAACATGTGAAGAGCCCAAAGATGCTTCCACTCTCACTGTGTTAACAAGCTCAGATGTGTGTTTACTCAGCAGTGCAAACAGCAGCAGGGAAACACTCGGGAACAAGCTAAATAGTTGTACGCTCTGTTCAGTGATAGTAGATGAGTAAATGGACCGTATCACACGAGTTTACATTCTCACCCATTTGGAAATAGTTGTCTAAGTGGTGACTCGTATTAGACGTCCATGTATCCCTCCCCTCTCGCTCTCTGGAGTGTCTGAATGAATGACCATCTGGCATTAGTCCTAAAGCTTAAGCCTTGCCACATTTAGCTAGATGTTTCTGGCTCTCTCTGTGTACTTTACCTCCTGCCTCACCTTCCTCCTCCTCCTCCTCCTTTATCCTCCTCAGTCAAAAATGTCTCATTTGAAGCTCTCTCTTTTTTTCTTTTCTTTTTTTAACAGTGTCTCACCTCTCTGCAGGTAGCCCAACCACGACCCACCGAAACCTCACCTCCAACAGCCTGAGCGACTTCTCTGACAAACCAGAGAAGGATCAGGTAATAAATAAGACTCTTCTTCTTGCACTCCGGAGAATAAAGCCATTGTCCTGCCATAATAGATGATACTTCAGGTTTTCATTCACGAAGCAGATCTGTGTTGGTACTGATAGATAACACCTCCGGCACTTTCCCTCCTCTCCCTCGCTCAGAGTAACAAAAGTCTTTGTTGTGTGACTTTCTCTCACAGTCGTGATTCATGGTGTGACTGGTTGACAGACTCTCTGCACACACAGATAAAAGATCACAGCAGCAGTTAAACTATAACAGCTTGAATCAGTCTGCAGTGACTGTTAATGAAACTGTTGATTTGCCAGGATGGCCCGGCCTTTGACATTACCCCAAGGCTTTGGTTAAACATTTCCACAGACTGTGTATAAAACATGGATGTAGCCACCAGGTCCAGAAATGCTTCAAAAAAAAAAAAACTAATGCAGTACCACCAATGGTCACTAGGTGCTGGCTCCAAAAAACTTAAAATCAGAAATAGTCATTTTAAATTATGAAATAGTCAAAAGTCATTCCAATGTCATTA
Organism: Pseudochromis fuscus; assembly: GCA_900323345.1. Taxonomy (NCBI): domain Eukaryota; kingdom Metazoa; phylum Chordata; class Actinopteri; family Pseudochromidae; genus Pseudochromis; species Pseudochromis fuscus. The sequence continues at coordinate 26,381 of OOFC01015286.1, forward strand.
GCTAAAGTCAAACTGTGTTTAGTTTATTGAGGCCTAGCTTAAGTAGAAATAACTCACTGGAAGCACTGGTACATCCAGTTAATTTAAAACTACATCCAGTTACTTACATGTGCTTTACGATGCGTATATAAAAGATGGTAAATGGAGTACATTTATATAGCGCTTTCATGACCTTAGCTAGGTCCCAAAGCACTTTACAAGGCAACTCATTCACCCATTCTCACACACACTCACACACCAATGGCTACCGAGCTGCAAGGCGCTAGCCACCATTGGGAGCAACTCAGGGTTCGGTGTCATGCCCAAGGACATGCGAACAGGAGGAGCCAGGGATTGAACCCACAACCTTATGATTCACAAGTGACCATCTAATAACCATCTGGTGAACAGTGGAGCAAAGTGAAAAAAAAAGTGCACTGCCACTAATGGCCACTAGATGCTGGCTCCAAAAACACATTTTTCCACAAGTCATTCTGATGTCATTAAATAAAGTCTGATCTTCTTCATCATTAAGTTGATATTAGGCCTCATAAAGAGGAAGATTTAGGGGCGTGGTTAGTTTGATTGACAGCTCTGGTCTCCAATGATTTACAGGTGGTTTGAGGCTCATTCATCAGTGAACTCCAGCCTCCTACACATTGGGTAGGAGGCTGGAGTGTTCATAGTGTCCATAGGTTGAAGAGTTGGACCCGCGTCCACACTCCTCCCATCATATCCAAATATGGTCACTTCTAGTTTCAAAAAACCAACAAGGCTTTGTCCATTATTTTTTAATATACAGTCTCTTTCTTTAAATCTGCAGTTTATGTTTGTGTACTTTTGTGTGCAGACTGTGGATACACACTGTAGTAAAGTGTGTTTATTAGATGGCGTGAAGTCAAAGCGGCGGCGTGACACATAATTCTAGGAAAGGGCAGGAACTACCTGTTCATAACAACCACGCCAGTCTGACGCTTTCAGAAAAGTGTCACATTTATCATCGGTCGTGCTGCATGTGACGGTGTCTCTGCTCCAACAGCTGAAGAATAAATTCATGAAGAAACTGCCCCGTGACGCCGAGGCGTCCAACGTGCTGGTCGGAGAGGTAGATTTCCTGGAAACGCCATTTGTGGCGTTCGTCCGTCTGCAGCAGGCCGTCATGCTGGGGGCGCTCACCGAGGTCCCCGTGCCCACGAGGTACAACACACCTCATCCTCATTAACTGTAAAGTAACGACTGTCTCTCAGGTTAAAGTTGGTAACATTGAATTTTCTGCTTACTCGTCAGATTTCTCTTCGTGCTGTTGGGCCCCAAAGGAAAAGCAAAGTCCTATCATGAGATTGGTCGAGCCATCGCCACCCTGATGTCAGATGAGGTATGGTTATTACTGCACTATAACAGTAACCTTATAAAGCTCACTGTTTGAGAAAGGTAACTCAGGGTTCAGTAGGAGCAGAATAAGAATAAATTCATCCTGACTATAAAGTAAAATAACCATATACTGTATTAACGATATAAAAGATATTTAATCCTAAATAAAGGTTCTCACCATGAGTTTCCGCCTTTCAAAAGCGAGGTCATGTGTTTCTCTACATTTGGTTTTCGTGAGGAGACATGTGGCTGCGTTTTGAATCATCTGGAGTCTGTTTGAAGTTGTAAATACTTCGTTGGGAGGCCTGGGAACAGGGCCTTGAATCTGCTGGAAATAAAACCATGAAGACGTCCTTTGGCGTTTCCCTTGAAGTTTCCTCTTTACCTTCTTGTGGAGGTTGATGCTGGAGGTGTACCTGCGTTAGGGGATTATCTTAACTACAAATTATAGGTGCCGCTTGGGTCTGAATAATGAGATGTATTTGTTTAATGGGTTTTGTTTTCAGCTGTATATATAGGACTTAGATAACACTTAATTGCTCTTCACTCTTGTAACGCAACCGCTCTCATCCTCTGTAATCTCTAACTGGACTAACGCAGCCCTGTGACTGGGAGGACCTGAAATAATGGATGAGGTCTGTTTGGGAATGACGTGGCCTATCGTCCGGACAGTGAAGCACATCACGGAGGTTTTTAATGGTCCAGTTAGATCCAGTAAAGTCCTGTAGGGGGTGGTTTCTACCTGAATCCTTCTCTTTGGACCAGTTGCAGGTGAATCTCCTCACCAGCCAGTAGTGTTGTAGGACTCCAGATCGGTCTTGAGACCACTTTTTAAGGGTCTCGTCTCAGATTCAAAGGCATTTTTACTCGGTCTAGTCTTGGTCTCGGACAGGGTGGACTCTTGATTAAGACCAGGTCGACACTACTTTGATAAGTGATAACTGCCTTCCTGGTGTCATGTGGTCTTTGTGACACTGCCCTCCGCTAGCAGACGCTAGGAAAGATGCTAGGAAGTTGGATTTATGTAAAAGCAAACTTAATTTTAAAAAACAAGACACTGGTCATTTGGTTCTAGTTTGTTGTGATTTGTCTTTGATGTATAAAGTCTTGGTCTCGACCTTTAACCCTTGTACGGCCTCCTCTCCTCTTCGGGGTACGAGGAGACCCCCGGGGGATAATGTCTTAGGACTGGCTCGTAGTGTAGTCAAGACCGTACCAACCGAGACCGTTTGTTTTGGGCTGGGTGTTTCCAGCTCTGTCTCCTCGGAGCCTCTGGTGCATCTCTTGGTTTAACCTCGGCGTTGTCAGGAATGTTAAACAGATAGCCCACAACATTCTTAATCCTGAGAGCACCTGCCCCGCGATTTCCCACAGGCCCCGACTCTTCCCAGCATTATCTCCTGTGTCAACACCACAGGATAGCGAGTGTTTTCCAGGATTTCCTCAAAGTTAAACTTTACCCTCTCGGCTCTCACGTGAAACCTGGCGTCACAGGGTTATCTGATGTTTGAGTCACCGCCGCCTCCTACGCTGGAGATGTTGGCCCATTATTTGCGCACATGGTGTACAGAGTTGTGAGTATTGTTGTGCTGAGGTTACAATTTGCATTTCAATGACGCTGTGCACTCTGGGTCCCAGTAATCAAAAGTGAGCAGGCCGTGTTACCGTTGCGCATTTTGTGTTTCTTCTTCCAAGGCCGTGCATAAATAATTAAAGGAGGCGTTATATTATTGATTAGTAATGGTCGGGTTATGTGTGTTTACTGGCAGGTTTTCCATGATATCGCCTATAAAGCGAAGGACAGGCAGGACCTGCTGGCGGGTATCGAGGAGTTCTTGGATGAGGTCATTGTCCTGCCTCCCGGCGAGTGGGACCCTGACATCAGGATAGAGCCGCCCAAGACCCTGCCCTCCTCAGACAAGAGGTCCGCCCTAATCCACATTAATCCACATGCATGAAGTCGCTGCACATAAATCTATCACATCTATCCTGTGTGAACACTTACAGATATGAATAAATCAAAAGGAAAATGGTGGAGCCCGATTACAGAGGCAAACCAAATGGGAGATTTTGATTGGTTAACATAAGTGAAACATAGTTAGCATCCATATTTTATCCTGTATATTTGCCACCAAGCACAGAACACTAAAATTGATCTGTGACATCATCAGAAAAGGATGATGTCAGTTCTAAATAAAGAAATAGTTTTTCATTTTCTTGTTTTTTTGCTTTGGACTTAATTATAAATAACAAGTGTTCATTGTTTACAATCAGATTTCATGCTTGTATTTTTCCTTGAAGGAAGAACATGTACGCTGGATTAGAGCCGCCTCAGATGAACGGCGACACTCCACATGACCCGGGACACGGCGGTGGAGGCGGACACCAAGTCGGAGAGGAGCTTCAGCGCACAAGAAAGTAATCATAGTTTTACTGTGAAAGCAACATTGTAGCAGATACAGTGAAGTAAGAAAGAGGAAAGGAAAAGTCATAACGAAGACAAATGTTTGAACCTTCCAGTAAGTTTCCTCAGAGGAAATGTTCCACTTCAAGTACAATGAAGCACTTCACCACTGAATAACCTTTTTGTTTTCTTATTCGGATGGAGACAGAAATATTTCCAAATCAGTCTCCATCTTATTTATTTATGTAACTGGAGTGAGTTACGACATCAAGCAGCTTCAGCTAACCCGGTGCCTCCTGTCTTTAAGGTTTTGCGGCGGTCTCATCCTGGACATCAAGCGGAAGCTGCCATTTTTCGCCAGTGATTTCTACGACGCCCTGCACATCCAGTCTCTGTCCGCCATCCTGTTCATCTATCTGGGCACGGTGACCAATGCAATCACGTTCGGTGGCCTACTTGGAGATGCAACAGAAAACATGCAGGTGAATAAAACCATCCTCCACCTTTTTTTTTTTTTTTTATTACCATATTTACCTCACAGAAAGTTATTGGTGTACAATTAAAATGAAAGCTCAGCGAAGATGAAACAAATTATCTGTTTACACCTTTGACCAACTGAACCAAATTGCTTTATGACAAAGTTAAACACACACTGACCTACATTTGCCATCCTGTCGCCATCTTGTTACAGCTTAATATTTAATATGTTACTCTTTTATATTTTATTTTTACAGTTGTAAACAGTGAATGTTGCTCCTGTAACATCCGAATTTCCTTTATTTTAAAGTGGCACTGACGGCATTTGAAGAGCATCTCACGCCTGTATCGGGACTTTTATTCTGGCAGGAACAGGATATGTAGGCGGGACAAAAGGTTTGATTGGACTGTTGAAACATAGCTAGCACACAATACTAGTTATTACCACTGTAGGCTGTAATCAAACCCTAAAAATAAACCTGATTAACACGATCCAGCAGACATTCGTTTATCGTCGCCTAGCAACCGAACCGAAGCCAAAGACATTCTGTAAAATAACCTGAGACACAGTAGTAAGTTGTTCATGAAACATCAGGTGGTCATTAGTTAGTAAGTTAGTTTATTATGACAAAAACAGGATATGTAGGCGGGACTACATGGTTGGCGCAATTTGATTGGACCATTGAAACACAACAAAACACCACAGCTATGTTACTGGAAAATGTTGCCACAATGTACTGATCACAGCTGTTTTCCAGTAGTAATGTGAACTGGGCCACTAATGGCAGGTTGATTGACAGGTGAATGGAACGATACTATTGGTTGAAATTGCTCTGGGGAAGAAAGTCATGTGATACTTAAAAAAAGAAAAGAAAAATGTTAAAAAAAAATAAAAATAATCAGCTAAAAATGAATCTAGAATCATTTTTCATTTCATTTTTCTAACGCTGTGTGAATATAACCAGATTAAAGAGCTGATAAAGTGACCAGTAAGTGACCTCACATGGTGCATTTTCACTTTTTCTGGGCCCTAAATGTAAAATAAGTTTGTTTAACAGCGTTGGATTGAATCCTCCCTGGCTCCTCCTGTTAAGTCACAAACGAACGGCGTCACTTCAGCTGATTAGCCACGTTAAGTTTGAGCTCAGCGGCCTCGTACTGCACCCATCTGTTGTACCTGCTGCTGGCCGGGCTCCATATGGAAAACACTGCACCACCGCCACCGTGTTATAATTACACACACTCCCTGCTGCATCCATCCCGGTTCACCCCCATTGATGGAGACGCCTGCTTCCACCTCCTCCTCCCTCGGGACGAACCTGCAGAGCCACCGGCCTCGGGGATTTGCCGCGGGCTGTAAATAACCACAGATCCAGATTACTCACAGCCACTGTAGCCTCGTCATGGCTGCGTTTCCAATGACCCCGCCTCCTCTTAACCTTCCCTCCACTGTCACTGCTCCTCAATCCCTCTGTATTACTCCCCCTCACAGCAGAAGGGATCCCTGCCCTCACATAACCCCTCTCAGCACGTGCATGAGCTGAGTGCTGACGATCGCTCCTCTTGTTGTTGTTGTTATTATTATGAGGTTGTAAAGAAAAATATGAAACCCTGACGTGACTGGAAACTAAACAGGCCAATCCTGATGGGCCAGAAGTGCAGCTGTGTGATGTGTACACGGAAAACGATGAGTCGTGGAGGAAGAAGAGTGAAAAGGTGTGAACGACTCCTTCCCAAAATATTGAGTCACGTTCACCTTTATAGGACTGTATGTAGACTGGATGACGCTAATGTGATGTCACCTGTTTCTTTGGCACTTGTTGATTGTTTGGAGCAGGAAGTGACCATATTTGGATATGAAGGGAGGAGTGAGGAGGCGGGTCTCACTCTTGAAATTAAGGATGATAACCCAGTGTGGACGGACCTGTTTGTGATTGGATCACAAGTGGACAGGGCTAAATACAAGTGTGAACCACTGTGCATTGAGAACCGAGACCACATGTGGACGTGGTCTGGGACGGATGTGACCACAGAAAATACGTCGTCAATGCAAGGACTGAAATCCGTAAACGACCTCGTCCTCCCACCTGAAACAGTTGTGCAATAGTGCTAACTGTACAGAGCTGGTTCTCTCCTGGTGAGTGACATGAAACTGTGCAGGGGCCCTGACGTTGCCATAGTAACACCTCAACACGAGTCATCAGCAGGACTGTTTGGAGATGCATGTTTGTCGCAGGGTTCTTTCGCAACCTCCAAAGCCCCGCCTCCAGTGACCAATCAGGTGCAGAATATTCACCACAACTGTTCAAAAAAATATACACACAGGAATTTGCTGTTACCACCTTCGTAACCATCCACACTGTCTCCTCACTGAGCCATAATCAGCCTCTTTTATATCCTTAGCCCCTCCCACTGAGCATGTGTTTAATAAAGACAATTAATAAATATAATGTCACTTCTTCTATAGATTTTACTCCCGTCTATGGAGTCCCAATAATTAACCGTTACGAGTTGACTTGAATTATGATTGAATGTTTTTTTCATCTAGTGGTCATTGTGGGTATTGCACCTTTTTTCACTGCTGCATTGACTTCCCTTCTGAGACCCGGTTGCTGTGTCCATGTCCCTCCAGTCCACGGTGTAAAGTCCTGTTTCCCCTGTCGCTGTGTTGCAGGGAGTGTTGGAGAGCTTCCTGGGCACCGCGCTGACAGGAGCAGTGTTCTGCCTGCTGGCCGGTCAGCCCCTGACCATCCTCAGCAGCACGGGCCCGGTGCTCGTCTTCGAACGACTCCTCTTCACCTTCAGCAAGTGAGTCAGTCAAATTCATTTAGAGTGAGTGAATGAATCAAATGGTTCTGCAGTCATCTGGGAGATTTATATTTAGTTCATCCCCACAGGACACGTGGTGTTTATGTGGTTACAGAGACTCAAATTTTACCGCACACACTTTTTTGTTTTTTAAGAAATAAAATAAAAATCCAAAAGATGATTCACACTCAGTTGACCTGTAACTTTGCACCAGTTCTTTTTTTTAATTTGAACAATATGTAACTGGAACGTTTTGTGCTCACTGTAAATCTCCCGGCAGTAACAGGCTGTTCAGTGCACAGTGCACAGCTGATTGTTCATTTCCCATGTGTTCGGGGCTCGGGGAGAACAGCAGCACCACCGCACACATGCATGTGTAAAACCAGGAGGAAATATATTAATATGCATCCAACCACAGATATGAAGTCGATGGGAAACGGAGTAAATAACTTAGTAATGCAAGAAAACTAAATAGATGGAATACATGGGTAAATAGGTGGAAGTTATTGTGCGAAGTAAACATAATTAGTTGTTGTTGCTAACAAGTTGATGTGATTAACAATAATTTTACAGCATAGCTACAGTTTTAAGTAACTAAGTTAAACAATCAGACAGAAATATTATAGATTTTAGTGGGAGCCAATAAAATAATCAGCACTAATGAAAGTTAATGTTAATTAAATAGAATAGAACATATAAGATTAAATTAAATGAGATTAGATTAAATTAATAATCTTTTAAAAATGTGATTCATAAATGCCCCTAAAATGTTAATGAATGTATGGAAAAAAAAATAGAAAGGAAAATTAAATAAAACAAGAAAGGAGAAAAATGTTGAAAGAGA
>OOFC01015293.1:0-12126 GCA_900323345.1 Pseudochromis fuscus
GCTGACATTAGCGGACACAGGGTGAGTGATGTCAGCCGGCTACTCCCGGGGGGCGGCAGAGGCAGGGGATCTGGCTCGGCCCAAAGCAGTGGGCCCGGAGAAAGGTCACTGCTCAGCCTGCTGTGATTAATAAGACAAGAAGCTGAGTGTCCCCAATGCCATTATCAATATCCGTGGCCACCAGCCGCCCTAACTGCATATGTAACAGGAGTCACACACATGGAAGGGGAAAAAAATAAAACAACAACACGGATGCAATGATTCGGATGCACACAAACATAGTTAACTCTGACTGGCGTGCCTCGTTTTTTTTTTTTTTTTTTTTTGGTCGTATTTGCTCGTTAATGTGAGAGGTCAGCTATCAATTAGATCATATTTATTCACAACAACGGCTCTGACTCAACCTGATTCTGGTAATGACTCACAGCGAACAAATCCGAGAGGTGAAAGTCTGGGACTGAAATGTCAGCACAGCCTCGGCGACAAACATGACATTTAAACAGACATCTGTTTCGCTGTTCTGTTTCCCCAACCAACCAAAAATGTTTATCCTAACCACAGTTATCCCATGTAAATCAGGGGGAGTGGAGGAAAAAAAAAATCCCACTTGAGAACCATGGGAAAAGACTGCAAGCCATTAAAATAGTTCTGAATCCCTATTTTCCATGCGGTGCGTCGCGTCTCCCCGAGCTCGGGCAGAGTCAAAATAAACTGATTTGGACATCAAAGCGTATGAAAGAAATCCAAAGTTTATGAAGACAGCAGAAACTCCCCTCTGCAGCGTTTATTGCACTGATATCCATCCTCTTTCTGGTCTCCATCCTCCTATATTAGCTTTTAGTTAAACCCATCAGCACCAACAAGCAAATCCTGCTTCCTTAAATCAATTAGCCTCTGCATGTTGAGTGTAACTAATAGCCCTGCTGAATCCTAGATTAAATATGCTAGATACAAGCCGAGTATGAAGCGGGATAGTTAAGATAATTAAGAGTGATAAATCCTTGAGAGGGGAGAGAGAAGTGCAGGAGGAGGGAGGAGAGGAGGATGGAGAGGGAGGGGTGAGGAGGATCTGAGTTGCCAAATGTGAGCAAGAACAGGAAAGACAGCTTTGGGAAGACACGGGAGGTCAAGATGGGACGCTTTAATGGGGAGAGGAGGCCAAAAGAAAAGATTAGAAAAAAAAAAAATGATGTGTGAATGTGAGCTGGAGAGCCAGTGATGGAGCGGGAGTTGTTTTCAGCCTCGCCTCGAGCTGCCCAGATGGCAAGGGCTCGTCTTCGTCTAGCCCTCGGTGCATTTGGCAGCAGCTACTCTTCACTGCTGGCTACTGTACATCTCTCTCTGTCTTCTCTCTCTCTTGTTGGAAAGCCGCATTAGCACAGGCCGTGAAAGATTACCCCACATTTTCACACTCGGCGCAGCCTTTCCGTTTTAACGCTTTGACCTCTGTCTCACACTCTCCTCCAGATGTACAGCACGGCACGCTGCGTTGATGTCTTCCTTCGCTGCTTTGCATTTCCACTGTGATGCAAATCAGCCTGGGAAATTTACAGATGTGCGCGTGCAGTTGCGGTCGCACACAAAACAGCTTCCTTCAGACTAACGCAGCTGAAGCTCAGAGACAACAATATGCTGAGTGTTTACTGTGGAAGTGTTGTGACTTACACACAAGTTTAATTTTTAAAGACGGTGAAATAAAATATACATTTCAGTTCGCAGCACTTCTCGCTCCACGTTAAATAATCTGTATGTCAAACATACGTCGGGGGGAAAAAGCATTTCAAGGTGTTTATATTTATCAATAGTGTTTTTGAAAAAGTACACACTCGGGAGGTGTACGCAACAATGTAACACCTTTATCTTGCGTGGAAAGTAACACAGTGGGGATTAAACGTAAAATGAATAACAACTAAAAAGCAGAGTGTAAACCTCTCACAAGGCATAATCCAGCTGATGCTATAGACTGAACACTGTTGCCCTCTTGTGTTGAAATGGAAACACTATATTTTTAAAATATCCTCCCATTATAACAAATTGGAAATTTTAATCAAAACATTTCTCTGTTTTTTAAAAGTATTGTAAATGTCCACACTTGGGAGGTATATGCAAACTCCTTCAAAGTCTGTACATTTATATGAATAGCGTCATAATTTACTTGAAAGCTGCTTAGAAAGTAATATAGGAAGCAGTCAGAGAGAAAAACAAAAAGTAGGTATTTAACCAATCAAATGTGAGTTAGGACAGCCAGCTAACCTAAACGATCATTTAACAATTTAATTCCGATCATATCGTCAGCGACAGGTCTGTACATGCGTCTTTGGATTACCGTAACTATGACATAGTTTGTGCAATCAGAAAAATTCCAATGGTTTCTGAGAGCTGAGATGTTTCACTTTACAGTGAATATGGCGTCATTATGGTAACTTCACTAGCCCCTCTCTCAGAAGCCAGCAAAACAGGTTATTTATTACATACTACGTGTTGTAAGAGCGTAACAGCAACAATGAAACAAGAATAGCAAAAAAACACAAAAAACAGATTTTGATTTTACAGTTTCAGTGAACAAAAACACTACAACTGCCCATGAATGTTAGAGTTTGCATGTTAAATTTGAATTTGAAATCAAAATAAGCATAAAAAATCCAGGTGGAAATTTGGAGGCTCAGGTTTGAAAGGGTTAAAACAACATTTCACTGTGTATCATGGTAGCTAGCAAAAGGCTATCATGATCTATATGTGGCCTAATCTGTCAACTTCCTCCTCATCCTCCACTTCCACTGTACATAAAGGTTAACAGACCTCTACTAGCTTTGATAGCTAGCTTGAAATCACAATTGTTCTTCATGCTAGCTAAATTTTACAGTTTACGTGTCCGATGTTGTGAAATAAAATTAAATACCTGAACGTCTTCAGAAGCCTTTTTACATAATAAACCGCCTGCATATTCACTCATGGACGCTCCCGCTCTGGAAGCTAAAGACGTGCTAACTGTCACTTCACTGGGCCTTTAAGATAAAAGTACCACTTTTCAAACATACATATCATCACTCATCTGAAATAATAATCAGTGTTAATAATTACTTGTCTGAAGTAGTTAATTGGCCTAATAGTAACGAGTGGCAGAAACAGATTGCATTACAGCTTCATGCACAGTTGGATTCATACGGCAGGACCTGATGAGGGCGGCTGTCTTCTTCCACCGAGCTAATAAAAGCCTCGGGAGCTCTCCATCACTGTGAGAGATGCTTTATATTTTCCTCTGTCACCCCAGACAGAAGCAGGCCTCTGATTTAGAGCGAGCCGCACAACAATGACTTTTATTAGAGGGGTAAATATTAGTGTTGAGAGAGCGAGATTCACAGCTGGGGCTGAGACGTGTTGTGTTGACAGTGTCGACAGCGGCGAGATCGTCTAAGGGACGTTGCATTTCTGTCTTAAGTCACTACCCAGAGTCCAATCAATTGTTCTCATCAATAGCTTTGTTCCATTGGACTGTGTCCTCATTTTAATGAGATAACAGAAAATAAAGACACTTTCTGACTTTTAAAACTTAAAAAAAAAACTTTTTAAGTGAAGTCTTTAAAGAAACACCCACACGCAGCCCATGGGATTAATCTGTGGAAATGTTAACCAGTGCATATGGTTACCGTGCAGGGGCGGACATACGCACATGCCGATTGCTCATTATTCCCAGCGCTGCAGCCTTACAATGAAGCAACAAAGTAAATGTATGCAGGCTCACTGAACACTCCACATAGAGGTTGCACAATATGTTGGAGCCACTTGAAGCGGCTCAGTGGTGCCTCTGGAGCACAGCAGCAGGACATGAGAGTGACTCTGCGGCTAAGCGGCGCATCATATTTTATACAACATCTCCTCCCGTGGGTTTCCCCCGGCTTGTGCCATAGCCATCAGCCGCCAGACGGGGAGCTTGACAGCCAGACCACAACAAGACGAGTAAAGCTCGAAAGTGCCACAGTAAACTCGGGATGATGAAAATAGCTTGAGGCCTTTTCAAGTGCAATCTGACATGACATGTAAGCAAAGATGCTTCACTTCTTTACAGCAAAGTGAGCAGCAGAAGGGGATTAACATTAATAACCAGTGTCTAACCCTTTATTTATCGCACCTTGTCACCGGCAAACCGCCCACCACCTACGCTTCGACGACTCTGTGTTGTGAAGGTGAGGGGTTTTCCAAATGACATCCTTAGGAGAGACCTCCCACTCGTTCTCCCGTCCCTCCTCCACAGCTCCCACCAAATAAAGCATCATTTCCCTTTGTAATGGCTGCCGTGACGGCTTCGAGATTAGCCTAGATAAATATAAAGACCGGCAGTTTCACTACATGGCTCATTGGCATGGCAGATGACAGTTATTACATGCTGCGGGTTAAGAGGAGGAAGCCGTAGAAGGGAGCGGGGAGAAATGGCTAAGGCAGATGGATGATAATGGCAATGCAGATGTTTTTTCTTGATTTTTTTCTTTCAAAGGATGAATAATAAACATTTGCTTAATGATTTTTTTTTAGCTGATTTTTGAATAATAAAAAAAAAGCGTCAGCAATTCCCATAGAAAACCAAGATAAAGAGGGACAGTGAGGGAAGGTACCATTTCTGTCATCCTCCTCGTTAGGAAATTAAAATATTTCTGGATGCAGCCAGAGCCGTTCTTCCTCTTTTTGTCATACAAATCAGTAAAGATGCTAAAGTAAAATGGCAAAAAGAACTAGAGCAACGCTTCAGTGTACAAAAACAAACCATAATTTGTTGTGACAATACATATGCATTTGAGAATTTGTGTTTGATACGGATGCTTTGTTTTTACCTACTGTGGAGTGGAGAAGACACCCACTCACAGCCTGAGGGGCTTTGTAAAATAACCGATTGGGTGAAGGCTGGATACATATCAGTCGAACAGGGCTCAGAGAGAGTAGTAGTCCGACTGTGGAGACCGACTCTGGCTCCAGGGGTTGCTGCTGGGTCCTGGGGTTGTCTCGCTTGTTGTCGTGACCCATGCGGGAACCTTGGTTATCAGCCACTCAGAATGGGCTTGCCACAATTTGTGTGTTATTATGCCGAACATGTCTAACAGCTGGAATTTGATGTGTCCGCCCTAAGAGATCCTATTGGAATTAAATAAAGACTATCCAATGATAACCAGCGTAAGGATTGCTGGTTCTTTCCCTCAAACACATGCTGGGGAGGAGGTCACCTTGGCCTTGTTGTATCGGCGTGTCCCTGCTCTGACTCAGTCCTCGACACGTCACCAGGACAATTACTAAGCATGAAGGGAGTAATTTGGCAAATAATGAAAAATGGAAATATTTGCTTTCGAGCCAAAATTTCTATGAGAGCACACACACTGAGCAACAGACAAAAGTTGACGGTGACCATCCTTTTTAGGCTGCATTACACCGTCAACTTCCCAACCTAGCTGATACACCACCAATGTCCAACAACCCCCCGATGTCTTGTCGTCATTGCTCTCGGTCAACAGCTCAGTTTCTTCTCTGTGGTTCACTCTAGTGCAGCTCTGTTTCCCTCACCTGCGGTACTTCCTGTCCTCTTTCACTATCATTACTGATGCTCATCTCGCACACCACCTAGCGCCTCCTTGCGCACCACAGGTTGGGAATCCCTGGTGTAAAGTAAACTATGTCGGTAAATTAGGAAGCAAGAAAAATATCGTAAATATGCAAACATTTCCTCTCCAAGAGTAAGAAGACAAGAATGGTACTACTCTTGTTTAAAGTTTGCTACAGTTAGCATACTGAAATGTAAATATCTAGCCTGCAGCTAACAGCTAAAGGCAAAATACTAATCAGGAAACATTATTCATTTAGCTTTCGAGGTGCTCGCAGTATGTCTGCTAGCTAAAGTAAGCTAGCAACCTCTTTGTGTAGCTTCACTTTAGATTTCAACCACTGGAAAACTAACCTAAAAAAAAAAAACCCATGAAGCTAACATCAGCAGCTATAAAAAACATAAACAATCCCTGAGCCAGTCAATGTAAACTGGGATTTTATGCCAGTGCAAGCGTGCGCAAGGAGGCCACCTAGCGCCTCCTTACGCACCACAGGTTGGGAATCCCTGGTGTAAAGTAAACTGTGTCGGTAAATTAGGAAGCAAGAAAAATATCAAAAATGTGCAAACATATCCTTGCCAAGAGTTAGAAGAGAAGAATGGTACTACTCTTGTTTAAAGTTTGCTACAGTTAGCATACTGAAATGTAAATATCTAGCCTGCAGCTAACAGCTAAAGGCAAAATACTAATTAGGACACATTATTCATTTAGCTTTCGAGGTGCTCGCAGTATGTCTCCTAGCTTAAGTAAGCTAACAACCTCTTTGTGTAGCTTCACTTTAGATCTCAACCACTGGAAAACTACCTAAAAAAAAAAACCATGAAGCTAACATCAGCAGCTATAAAAAAACATAAACAATCCCTGAGCCAGTCAATGTAAATTGGGATTTTATGCCAGTGCAAGCGTGGGCCTTCAGAGCCCTGGATAAATCATTTTCATTGACAGTTTTTGCATATGTCCCATGCATTACGCTGGGCAGCTAATCAAACTTCCAGGGAGGAGGTCGACACAACAAGATGTTACTCATTCAACTTGATGTTAGTGCAGGTCTGCTGTGAGTTTCATGGCAGTCTGCTCAGATACACCCTGAAAACAGAAGGCTTGCGATTGCACCGCTGATCTTCCCAGCAGTACGGACAAAAACATAACATTTCTAGCTGCTGGGTTTCTAAACCGATCTCATCACAGGATCTGATCTTTCTGACAACCAAGCAGAACAGAAGCAATATTTTTAGGTTCGCCGAAAACATTGTGAGACGACGCAAGACGTTGCTGCTCAGGTGCATTTGAGAATACAGGCTTTCTAGCTGTGTACTCACAACCTTTTTGTGTCGATCCTAACAAGATCTGTGTGAGGCTCCCTGCTCTGTGGCTGGGTTGCAGATTAGAGCTGACTGTGGATTCTTTGTTACTGTTCAGATGAAATTCACCTCATTTGCACTAAACTTTATCAAAAATAAATAGTGCACTGCAGTAAAAACTGAAATTATAAGAAAAGAAAAGCACAATCTAACTGAACAAATACTAATATCATCTAGTTTCTGTTAAATAAAATCCAGACTTTATTTACAATGTAACCACAATTTCTTATCTTGACCTCGAAATATGAACAGCATCCTCACAAAAGAATCCTCTTAGGTGTTTTAATTAAGAAAAAAAATGAATCTTTTTATAACTCCATACAGCTCCTCCTGAAAGCAGTTTTAACAAACCACAAATGTCAACTTTTCCCTCTATATTTCCCCGGCTTATTCTGAAAAGTAAATGGGGATAATGAGCTGTAATCCATTTAAAGCCTGCGCACATTTGTTCAAAAACATGTACTACACTACTTGCGTTGTCCCCCCTGACAGGTATTACACAGGCTTGTACCTTTCGGTCGCTATACCGAAAGGTTTTAAGAAAAAAATATGGTCCAAAAAAAAAGAGTGTCTTGAATTATTTATATGTGACAAACCAATGAGGAGACTTATAGGTCGTGCTGTTGTAAAAGTCTACACCTTCTTCACATTCTTCTGCACTGGTTGTCATGTCACAGCTTCACATCACACATACTGTATCATACACTGTATACAGAGTGGACAAAGTAAGAGTGACATCATCAGTTGGTTTGAGGCCAGGAGTTTGACATTTGAATGTGGCCATGTTGGCTGTTTGGAGCCAGAAGTGACCATATTTGGATATGAAGGAAGGCGTTAAGAGGAGGGGTCTGACCCTTGAACCCAAGGTCACTCCTCAATGGGGATGAGACTCAACTTCAGGACCAGTCTCATTGGACACCAGACCTGTCGATCAAGCTAACCACGCCTCTAAATACTCCTCTTTTTGAAGCCTAATATCTACTTAATAACTTTTTTTTTCCCTGATGGACCACTAGATCACTGCAAAGATTAACTTTAATGACATCAGAATGACTTGTAGAAAACTGTATTGACTGAGTTGAAAATGATGATTTTTAATTGCAGTCAACTGAAGCGACCCTCCAGTGGCCGTCTGGAGTATTGCACTTTTCTGCACTTCCGCATTGGCCTCAATGTTTAACCCACTTGCTTCGTCCATTTCTATATACAGTCTATGTACTGTATATTGATATATCATCCTGGCATATTTCCCATCACCCCCTGCAAAGTGTTGCAAAGCTGCAAGTCTGCTCACTCAATGCAACAATCAGAAATGACCTTAATGTTGACAACAAGGACACCAGCAATGGATTACTTGTCAATTTGACTGCATAACAGAATCATGGAGTTGGAAGATGAATTACCCTGCAAACCAGGCAAGACAAGTGGTGTGTGTGTTCATTTAAACCCGATTTATGTATTTAACGGCTTACGACGGGGTGTACGTGACAGAGTGCCACCAGGCGCCTAATTCAGATGTATTACAGCCAACGCCGAGCACTTCTGACTGACAGGCAAAACATAACGCTTGGAAACAATTATTCATGAGCGCTGCAGAGCTCTGAGTTTGGTGACCGCTCGGTTTTTGATGATAAATGCTCAGTTTTTTAGCTCAAATTAATTCCCTCCATCAGCATCTATGAGCATCAGTAAAATACGCTGGCCCTCTCCCTTTGATAAGTGCCCTCAGTGTTATCATCATTGTCGTCAACAATGCCGCCACCGTTGCTGATTTAATCACAGGCTGTCAATGTGTCCGCACCGCTGGAAGCTTTGTGTTCCATGTTGATCATTAAGTGTTGTGGACTGTCTGCACAAAACCAAGGCTGCTCTTGATCAATACGTCAAGTGCGATGACAGGCTTGTCACTGAGAAACGTCCCCAGTGTCTCGACCACATTTATGCATGTGAGACATTCTCCTTTACTCTTTTTCTAACCTTCCTGTGTCTGTCTTTGCGTCACGCGCGAGGCTCGCCAATCAAAAAGTTTCAAAATCTGCCCCCCTCTGATCGCACGCATGCAAATGTATCTTGACATGTGCAACACACATCCACATTCTGTCATGTCTGTGCCCCCCCTTCACCACCACTATTTTCCACATGGCCACTTATCAGTTTAATATGCCCCACTCACCTCTTGATTTCATCCCTGTGCTCCACCACGGCCTGTCGCTTCATTCCCGGTGGTTGCGGCACACAGCATTAGACGCCGCGCCTCCACGCCGCCTTGTTATCTGATATCTTTCTTCCTCCTTTTTACGCCCGATCTTCTAGAGCCTTCATCAAGCGGAGGAGAAAGACATGCACAAACAAAAACAACATCATTAAACTCAGAAATTCTTTCGTATTCATTTGAGCGTTCAGGCTCCACGCATCACATCTATTTAGAGGAGGCAAATTGATTCAATTTGCCGTGTTTGCATCACGCTTAATTCAGCGGCCTCTCGGTGAGCTGTAAAACATGCGACGTCGGGGAGATGGTTTTATTTGGCCTTTTTTTTTTTTTTTTTCTTTTCCCTTTGCACTTTAACCGCAGATGTGTCGTCTTCTGAAATCTCATTTATTAATGTAACGGAGCAGATGAAGGCGGCGGAAAAACAGTAGAAACTTGAAAAAAGAATAGCGATGATGAAAAGCTGTAGATTAGGTTGTCAAAAAGCTGCAGCGCTGATTTATCAGATATAAAGATTGTTCAAGTTAAACAGCAGATTTATCGCTTAGAAAATTAACAACGGACTTTAGAAACCCCTGTTGAATAAATATGACAAGGATACGGCATTTAAAAACATCTAGCTGGTAAAAACAAAGCTGGATTAGTGGCACGACTACCAATTAGGAGGAACCAGTGCAGTTAAAACTTTATAATGAGCAAATGGTTTAACAGGGTAGTGTTGCTATTTCACCACTAGAGGGCAACAGTGTTCACTCTATAGCATCAGTACAGCTGGATTATGCCTTGATGGAGCTTTGTGCTCTCTGAGTGCTTCCTCATTGTCAGTAACCAGGCAAGGAACAAGGACCCAGACGCAGACACCAAGGCGAGAGGAGCTAAGTGTAAATACTGTTTTAATCTTGGCAGAAGTATCCAAAATGGCAGGCAAAGGCAAAATCCAATCGGCAGGCAGAGAATCCAAATAACCAGGCGAGACTATGACCATGACCATGAATACAAAAACAACAAGAAACAAGAACTGTGATACATGAACTTAAGGCTGGACAAACGAACTGGCACAGGACAAAGAGACACATGAGGTTAAATACAAGAGACACAATGGAAAACAGGTGGGGAGGACAATCAGGGAACAGGTGTGACGAGACAACTCACGACAGGTGTGACAGGGCAGACAGGAAACAAGGCTTAAACACACAAGGAACAAGACTATCAAAATAAAACAGGAAGCATGCAACACATAAAAAGAGACAAAGACCAAAATAACCATTGAAATCAGAACAAGAAACAAGATTAAATACAAAACTAAATACAAGAAATCATAACCATAATCAAAAACAACTAAAATACATGCAATCATGACACTCATCTTTAAATAAAACTGTGTGGTGTAACACTGCTACTAATCTACAAAGCTATTTCTGGCTCTTCTGTCCCTCAAAGGCCACCACTGTCAACGGCACATTTCCAAAATTACCAAGGTTGAACTTGAAAACTCATGCAGATTTACTCCACCACCCCTCCCCCTCAACCCAAATGAATTCACTTTTCTGCAAAACCTCACTTTGTAGCGCGAGTGGGTATTCAAACAGAGTCAAGTAAACAGCAGCTTTAATGTATAGTACACAATGAAAGGCGGCAGTGTATGAATCACCACTCAGGACCTTATATAAAGCCACTCTGAGTGTTGGTAAACACTCTTAACTTTGATTGCCTACAATACTAGCGCACCCCTGCTTGGCCATATTCCCCAGAAGAGTCCACTGCAGCACCTAAAGCGAGGCTAAATCAATAGCATGTACAGGTTAATAGCAGTCGTGTTTTTGTAAGCCGGCACATCAACTATTAATTAGCTGGTGATTAGAGTCAGCTGGAAAGAATGATTCACAGCCCGAGGAGGCTATCGTCCTTGTGCTCCGAAAGGATAAATCAGCCTTTATTAAAGAGGGAGATAGAGGGTCTTTCATAATATGTATCTCTGTGTCCTTTATGGGAAGTACAATCACAGAAACAATAGAACAAAAGATCACAGATTTCGAGCTAAACGCAGACATGTACACGTGTGTCCGACGTGATCTCGGCGTTTGCTGCTGTGCGAGACAAGCAGGGGAAGAAATGTTTTACACAAGGACACACACGCCGACTTGGCATCGATTTCAACATCATCCAAAGAGAGTGAGGCAGGAAAAATATGGAAGAATGGGGGGAAAGGAGAGGGTAGAAATACTGCCAGCATCTGCCTTGATAAATGTACTATAAGAGCTTGGACACACACAAATGAGAAAATGAAATGTTTGCTAAATTTCAGAGGCCGGATTCTGATGTGAATGCCAATGACCAGACCACCATACACCCACCACAGGACAGCAGGCAACGTTTGATTGGCCCTTCTCCGTCCTCTGCTCTCCAATTCCTCCCTCAGATGTAGTCTAAATAAATCCCCTCAAGCTGGAAAAAAACATTTAAAAAAACATTTTTTTTTTTTTAGGATATTGTTTTCAGTCTTTGGCATTCAAGTTTTAGCGGAGGATAATTGGAATGCACACCTCCATATTCAAGATCTAAAGTGGAGAAAAACAAGAGAGGATATTGGATTGCAATTCAAGTGTTTATAGTGTCTGGCTTTTGTGTGTCTGTGTGTTTCGCTCTTTGGTATGATTACAAAGGGGTTTGTGTACGGTGCGAAACGAGAGGGTGCCATAACTCCACGGGAAGAAGAAAAATTGATTGTTGTTCTTTTATTATTCTTTTAAGGTGAAATGTCTTTGAAATTTCATTTTATTGACTTAATTTTTGTTTCATAAATCTTTGAAAATATGTGAGAGGAAAAATATTAAACACGTATTTGTTGAAGTGTGTAGATCAAGCATAAAAGCTCAAGATATAAAAAAAAAACATAAAATCATCTTGTCTTTTAAATCAAACCCCCCCCACTCCCACACCCACCCCTCCGCTTCACTCCCCGAGGGTC